>QEQW01000304.1:0-30798 GCA_004016085.1 Claviceps quebecensis
TGGTACCGAAGAAAAGATAATACAGTGATTGATCAGATCAAAGTAAAAGAGAAAATGGCGCAAACTGAAAGCGCCGGGCTCATAACCTGTGAGACAGTGTGGAATATGATGATAGATGAAGATGATGAAACTAGAATCTGACCACCTGTGCGGAACAGAGAATGGCTATGTACATGAGGGCAAAAGCCCTAAGGGACTACCAGCCATCAAGAGACCAGATGATGCCTAAGATGTGAGGCTGCAACATCCAACAGTGGCGACCTTGATCTTCTTCTTGATGGGCTTGGCGACGTCGCTCGCGCCGATCTCGCTGGTGAACTCGCTGTTCACTGTAAGAGAGGTTCCGGGCATGACAAAGTCTACCAGGCCAGCCACCTTAGCTGGGAGGCTGTACTCCTCTGTGCCAATGTGTTCGCTCCTAGAATGCACATTCTCGAAGACGTGGTAGTCGGCCTTGACGAGCGTCTCGAGCTTGCTGACGGAGGAATTAAACATGAGCCAGCCCTTGCTCTTGGAGAGACTGATGCCATTCGCTGGAACCCCGGACTCGACTAGCCAAGCCTTGACCACGTCGATTGTTTCTTGTTTGGGAGCGAACAGGTTAATGATCTGGTCGGTCGTGTAATGCTTGCCATAGTCGGAAGAAGCAGGGTCCGAACTGCATATCGATCAGTCAGTCCGTGCGGTGTTGCAGGTGTTGAGCAGAGAGTGCCATTTCAGCGGCGCTATGTTGAGGCTTGACTTACACCTTCATGATTAAGTCCATGCCTTGATCGATATTCTCTTGCTTCAGAGCAATCCGCACGGGAATATCTTGGTCGCCATTGGCAGCTTCCCTCTTGATAAACCTCACGGGCTTGTTCGCGTCACGCCTCTCATGCACGACATGGTAATCCGAAGACGTGGCAAGGCCGGTGGCAGCAAGGCCAGTGAGGAAGACGAGAACGTTCCTCATGGCCGGTAGATAAACTTGTTAAATCTCGGCAAAATACTCCCAACTCCAAGGACAGTCAAGCTCCCGTTGACACAATTTATTTTATTTCGCGTTTCTTTCTTTTTTTCGACCAGTCCTTCGCGCTGACTTTATACCCTCCATCATTCTCCATGGCGGCGTATTTCAAAAATGACGGCACGTTTGCCAGAGGACTTTTGCGGCACAATTCGCCAGGGCCCGGGCACAGTCCCCGTACATGCCGAGCTCGGAGCAACCTGTCGTCGCGAGAGGAAGCGAAGTCTGGACAAGGACGTGGTACGAGTACATACGTTGTATAGAAAGGTCCAGGATTACCTTTTCGTCTGGGCGTCGATGAGAAGGTGAAGCTCTATAGCTTGAAAGCAGGGCGTTATACCGTGAAGTCGATGGCGACGATTGGCTTCGTGATGATACTGACGACGCGGGCCGTTGATGTCCTCGTTTACGTCGTTGACAGCTGCAGCTATTGATTGGTCCCGCGGGAGCCGATGCCTTGGGTCTTAGTCCTTAACCCCTTGAGCGGATTCCAAAATCCTCAATCATCCATGTAAGTACATACCCATACATTCCTACCTACATACATAGGTACCTAATTTGTAATGCATCGGCGCGGGGTCCTGACTCCTGCGCTCTTTTCCACTCGAGACTGCCATCGGCGGCTTCGGTCTCGTCGCAGTTCTGTTGTTGTCCGTCAATTCACTCAGTTGCTCCCCGTCGCGCTCAATCTTCATAAAAAACACTACAGAGTATGTTGCCACGGCTGCGTGTTCCGGCCTACTGGCCTGACGCCGTCGAGTGTCTTAACATGACGTCGGTAACGGTTGCAGAAACACCTAGAGGCTACCAGGTAGTATAGCTATTTACTTACCTCCATATGAGAGCCCATCATGCAAGTCTCGCAGCTGCTCATAATTCAAATTTTGTCCAAATGGTTTCTGTTAATGAGACTCCTTACTCCTGAGGCCAACGTGCCCCCCATGTTGGGCGGAACAAGGAACGAGCAGCTTACCTATTGACATGGGACGCTTGAACCGGCGACCGGGCCGGGGCTGTGCCCCAAAAAGATTTATCCCCGTGCTCTACCTAGGTAATATTGTTAATACATTACATACATACGGAGTATGTACTGTATATTTATACTCACAGTCGTATGCGGTATCGCGGCTATGCAGTGCTTGTTGCATCAGCAAACTCCGCCCATCGATGCGTTCGAATCATTGTGTTATTAACTTCCAACGGGCGTCTATAGTGTTCTCACCAAGGATCGTGCCTCTGAGCCACTCCCTGAGCAAGCCTTTGAGCCATTGCAAACATTTGGCTCTTCCGAAGACGCGATCGAGTCAGTCGGCATCGCCTCTTCCAGTACCAGAAACAAGACATTCCAATCTCTCTTGAAGCCGTAGATCGTTTTTGGTGGCTCGACCGGACGCGGCTTTTGACCGAACATGATCTCCCTCTTGGACCGTACAATCTCTTCATCGTCAAGGGCAAGGGGAGGCCGAGAGGTAGCCTTGGTCTAGGCTCCCGATCGTATCGGCGCGACCCGACGCTGCTTGACAGAACTCTGAATCAGGAGCGCAATGAAGTATTTTGCAATGCTTCATCCGCGCTACCGGCGCTTCAACCAGCGCCTTCAGTCCGAAACCGAAAGTGACGTCTTCCACACCCGGAGTAGATCACGTGGTGTGTGTTGGGCAAATCGCCGGTCGGCACTCTGTCATCCCTCTCCTATGATACAGCCCCATGTGAGAATCTCAACTTACAGAGAAACCTACGTACGGTGTGTCCGGCCGCGCACATCCTCCTGGCAGCAGCGGTCATGTTTTACTCAATCTCTCTGAAGAAGCCTGTCCTTTCACCCAAGATCTATGAACTTGTTTCTCCTTGTTCGCAGCGATTCAACTCAACTCGTCATTATCAGAATGGATGGTGCGCCTTTGACGCACAACGTTACTCGGTCTGCATCGTTCCAGAGACGAGACTTTATGCCGTCCTCGTCTTTCTCACCCATCAAGATCATTGATTTCGGAGAAGCTTTCTTTAGCAACGATGCACCAAGCACGCTGCAAACTCCACTGTATTTACAGGCACTCGAGATCGTGTTTGGGGGCCGGCTGGATCGTCGAGTGGACCTATGGAGTGCCGGCTGTCTGGTAAGTAGCCATTTAATCGTCAAAGTGGTCAACCTAACAGATGTAGATTTTCGAGCTCGTGACTGGACAGCCTCCGTTCGACACTGTTGCGATGACTCCCGCTCGTATCGTTGGGCAAATGATTGAGGTCACCTCTGATGAGGTACCGTCGAAGTGGAAGGCCAAATGGCATGCTATGCAACAAGAGGCGCCTGAACAGGACGGGGGCTTCACGCTTTAAAAAATGGCTAGAAGAAGTTTATTTTGACAGTAATAAGCAGACAGAGTTCATCCCCGAGGAAGTTGCGGATATTTATGAAGTAGTTGCGGCTATGTTAAGATTTGAACCATCCCTGAGAGCCACACCAAGCGAAAGTCTTGCCCGAGCTTGGTTTCAGCGAACGATGTCGGGTGGCGAGACTGGATTCTGGAAAACATGAGGTCAGTAGTGAAGAGCTTAGAGCGCGAACAATGGTGGACATACGAGTCCAATTGTAGGCTTAGGACCCGGGCCTACTTTCACGTAAAGAGAGGTTACAGGTATAGAAACAGACGTCTAGACCTTCCGTCCTAACGTACAGAGTCTCAGAGATGCATCAAATATAGATGAATAATCTTCATTGGATACTCATTACTGGATACCCATTACTTGGAATTATCTAAAACGGTCAGTGGAATTATCCCTGCCCAAAAAAACCACTTCATCCATCATATATGTATTTCAAACTAACTATGTACATCATTTTCACACCTCACACTCTGATTCCCCTCCGCATCTTGCCCTTCCGCGCCACCTCCATATTCCACGCATCCTCAAACAACGTCTTCTTCTGCGCCAAGTCGCCCGGCCGCATACCCAACCGCCGCACGACCTGAAAAGCCCCCGTCCCCACAGACATAGTCTGTCCCATAATAATACACTCACTCACACCCTCAATCTGATCCGTCTTCATCCCGGCCGCAGCATCGAACAAGTGATCAGGCGTCTTCTCAAAAGACGCAAGCTGCAGAACACTGTCTCGCATCTTGGACAGTCCGAAACGGGTAATCCCGAGCACTTCGCCCTTGTAGGTCATGACATCAGCCAGGAGCTGCATGTGTCGCGGATCAATGCCCATGTCGCCCATGACTTGGCTGATTTCGTCTGCAATAGTACTTCGAGCGGCCTCAATGCCGAGGACGTCACGGCACTCCATGACATTGTTTGAGCGCGTCTGTGTGCCAATCACGCCTTCCGTGGTCATGCATTCGCGCAATCCATACCCTTCCACAAGCACTTTATGCGTGTTCTGTTCAGAGGTTTGGATAATGGCACGAGTGGCCTCTGAGTATCCCGAGATGGGCACGCCGGGTAAGGCCCGACGCAGGAAATTGGCTCGCAGTAACATGTCACCGCTGTCTTCTAGGGCGATCTTGACGCGATGCGTCTTCTTGGCGGGCATGTCGCTGCCGTCTCGCACCCGGATGACGATGCGGTCGCCCATGATGGACATGTCTTCGCGGAGCACCTTGAGCTTTTTGTGCTTGCAGATGGCTTCGGCTATGTTATGGATGCCAATACCCAAGTGCAGATCCGACAGGGCAGCTTTGTCAATCTGCAGGACGACGTTGCCTTCGCTGGGCCGCCACTCATCTTCGACAAAGTACAGTACATCGGAGATGTATGTCTTTTCGATACGGCCTTTGACGACTCTCGCGGCTTCAATCTGCTGGTCATTCATCAACGGACAGGTAATAACTGGCGTGCTGATGTTTTTAGAAGCATTGATAATTTCTTTGATACGGGGGACACCCTGTGTGATACTCATGCCAGCGACACCAGCAAAATGGAAAGTTTTGAGCGTCATTTGTGTACCAGGCTCACCGATGGACTGCGCACCCACGGCACCGACAGCGTGGCCAGGTTCAACGTGTGCCTTTTTATATTTCTCCAGACACATCTTGATGAAGAGGCGCAACGTCGTGGCAGTCACCTTGGCAGTGCGATCGGCGTGGTCTTGGGCAATAGGGTTCAGCATCTTGTCACCATCGAAACCAGCCAGTTTTCGAACCCGTTCAAGTTTGGATGCGAGGCCTTCCACGTGGCTCTCAATAGTCTTGAGAAAGCGCCGGGCACCCTCATGCTCATCAATACCGTAGTCGGTGATGTCGTCATATTCAAGCAACTCGCCCTTGGCTAATCCGTACCGGGGGAAGCGCTTGCGCTCGACGGCGAGCATCGAGTCGCAAAAGTCTCTGATTTCCTTTGGCGTCATGGCAGCCTCGTTGTTGTCCCACGTAAGAGTCTCGGCGTGACTCCAGGTTCGTTTGAAGTTGACCGGTTCGGCCGTGCCCTCCATATCCACAGGGTCCAATTTGTCTGCACCAAACTGGAATTGGACAATACCGCCACCCGACGTTCGTACCGTGTCGTCGTATTGTGTCGACAGATCTTCCAAGGACTTCATCAATCGCCGCGACATGTAGCCAGTTTCAGCGGTCTTGACTGCAGTATCGACCAGACCTTCACGACCGGAGATGGCGTGGAACAAAAACTCGGTGGCGAGTAGGCCAGTGTAGAAGCTGTTCTTCACGAAACCCTTGGACGGTGGTTGACGGGCGTTCTTGTAAAAATGAGGCAGACTGCGGTCCTGAAACCCGTCAGGAACACGCTGACCACCGATAATCTGCTGACCGACGACTGCCACCATCTGCGCCACGTTGATATCGGATCCTTTGGAACCGGACTGGGCCATGATCAGGGGTGCATTGTTTCGGCTCAGTGTGTCGATACAGTAAGAACCTGCTTGCTGACGGACCTTGCTGAGAATACCAGAAATGGAGTTTTCGAGTGTCTGTTCCATGTTGCACCCAGGGGCCTTGTCCAACTTGCCCAGCTTGAACGTCTCAATGAGGTCATCACACATCTTGTAGGCTGTCGACACCAAATTTTCCTTGGCGACGTTTAGACTCTCGACAGGGAAAACATCGCCGACTCCAATGGAGAAGCCGCGGTTGGTGAGAGTCCTGGCGCAAAGCTTGGCCAAACGATTCATGGCAATCACAGCCTCATCGGGTCCGAAATCACGGAGAATCACGTAGAAGATAGAGTCCTTCTTTCCAGATCCTACGGTTGACTTGTCCATGCGTCCGCACAAGACTTCCGAGTTGCGCACAACCAACCAGCCGTCGTTAGGGTCCATGTCTGGACATTGCCCAGGCCGTGCCTTGTACGCTCGGCATTTGGCATCGAGGTTGATCTTGACAGGGCAGTCTTTGTTCGGCCTCATCATAACGGTAAAGATCTGTTTTCCCGTCCATAACGTCTGTGGTGCCAGAATTGCAGGGGGCGGTAGTTCTATTGGCGTTCCGGGTTCCATCATGTGCATGCAGATGTAGCTAAAGGTTTTGCGGTCGTAGAATCGGTCCTTGCTGCTCAGTAGGAAAGCGGCAGTAATGAAATCTTGTGTGGCTGCAATGATGGGCTCGCCGTTCTTTGGAGTAGCCAGATTGTACTTGACACCCATGAGGTTAATAGCCTCTGCTCGTGCCTCCTCAGTTTGAGGAACGTGAAGGTTCATTTCGTCGCCATCAAAATCGGCGTTGTACGGGTTGCAGACACACTCGTTCAGACGGAAAGTCCTCCACGGTCGAATCTTGGCTCTGTGGCTCATGATACTCAGCTTGTGCAGGGACGGCTGTCGGTTGAAGAGGACAATGTCGCCATCTTCCAAGTGGCGCTCAACGACATCGCCGATCCTGAGTTGCCGAGAGGCCGACTCTCTGTCACCAAACCTCAAATTGAATTTATAATAATTGTCGTCCTCCTTTTTCAAGATACTCTGAGCTCCAGGCCAGACGTCACAGCCGTTTCTAACGCATTCTCGTAGCTTGTCGATATTCTGCCGGTTGACCTTTTCGGGGTAAGTCAAGTTCTTGGCGACGAGTTGGGGAACAGCGACTTGATCGATGCCCAGATTGGGATCCGGGGAGATAACGGTACGTCCGGAGAAATCCACACGCTTTCCCGACAAATTACCTCGGAACCGGCCCTGCTTTCCTTTTAAACGCTGGCAGAAGCCTCTTGTTGTCTTGCCGAATCCTGGCTGCTGAAGGCCGGGTACATCGCTGTTGACGTACATGGCGATCTGTGTCTGCAGATATTCCCATTGTTCCATAATGGTTTGGAGAGGAGACCCTTTCTGAAGGGCTGAGCGAATCATGCCGCTGACCCATACGATGTCGGCCAACTTCGTCGTCAGATCATCCTCGTTACTGGCATTGTCCTGCGCTACCGAGGGCCTGATGCACACAGGCGGCGCAGGCACAAACTGCCAGATGAACATTTCAGGGCGGCCTTCGGTCGGATTAATGCCAAGCAGTTCGCAGTCGGTTGGGCTAATCATCTTGAACAGATTGAGCACGCGCAACGGGTTCAAATCCTCCATGGCTTTGCGCAAATGCTTCTCAATTTCCGGATTGTCTTGCCTCACGTTGGCAAAGGACTCGTCAAACTTGACTTTGCTCTCCGGGGCTACCTTCTTCGCGGATGTAGATTTGTTGAAAGTAACAAACTTGTCATGAGCTAGTTTGAGGACGCCAATTTTGCGAATTTGGCCGTTTACGGATCCGCAATACGGGCACGTCTTTGTTTTACGGCATTGCGCGTTGATTCTCTTGCATATCTGTGTGCGCCGCAGGTTGTCGAGGAATGGTCGTCGGAGCTCTTTCAGGAAGGACCGGCGCTCCGGTTCTTCAAGCAATACTCTTCCACAGTCCTGTTTGCCGCGTTTAGTACACAAGTATCTCACGACAGCGCAGAATAGCTAGTAAGAGAAAGTGCAGACGGACCTTGCAAATCTCTTGCAGAATAGACATGATGAAGCGGAGGTAGCCGATGTGAAATGCTGGCAAGGGCAATCTGACGTGACCAAAATGGCCTATGCAGTTCGTCAACGAGTCCTGGCAGGTCTCACATTTTCCCAACTTGCTGGATGTTCCCTAGAGCTAAGTGTAAGCCAAAATATGTCCCAAGCGACTCTATATTTCTTTTTCTCATGATGTCTCTTACCAGGCGGGGATCCAGCGGTCCATGTCGATACGGAGATCGGTTGTTTTCAATATCGTAGAGCAGTCGGTCGGAGACCTCCAGAACAGCCTGATTGGCAATATCTTGGTTTGATCTAGAAAGAGGCGGCGCGTCAGCATGATATTGTCTCAATCCCTGGATGCGGCGCAACCGGCGGATGGTGCATTTTAACAGCCGCCTTCTCAACGCCCGCAGCGGGGTATGTTGCACATACTGAATGCCAAATTTGATGCCCTTGAAGCGCTTGGGAAGCTTGTCGACAAGCTGCTGCTTGACGGGATCCTCAGTTGAGTCAACCATGATGCCGTTCGAAGACGGAGGGTGGGAAGTGTAGGCGTGTGTTTTCGACTTGGTCAAGACGACGAGAGGTTGGAAGTCACCAGTCGCGATCGCTTGCAGGTTGGCTCGGGCAACATGGCAGACGCAAAAGGAAGAAAATAAGTTGGTTAGAAGAGATGCTCAATAAGGCAGTCTCTCAAAAGACAGATTCAAAATGGGTGGCGGTGGGAGCGAGGGGCTGTCGGCGAAGACAGAAAGTAACGTAGAGGCAAAATTTATCCTCATCACGGATCTTCACGATAGAACTTGGAGTCACAGACTGCGCGTGCCCGCGATCGCGGCAATCGATAACGATTGCCAATGTGGAACCTTGGCTGGCCGGGGTTTCAAATTCCATTAGGCTTAGCGTGCCTCCCGCCCGACCCGACTCCTGACCGGCGACCGAACGTACCATGGTCCATGATGTTCATGAGAATTACGAAGAAATTTGTTGGTTGAGGTGATTCGCAAGTCGTACATTCTTATTTCATTGAACTTGGAAGAAAAATAAGGCTGAACCGAATACTCGAAGTACTTGCTGACGTACTACAGTCTACAGACATCCATTGACAGGTCAAAGCACTGAGCAGAACTACACATCAGGCCTGGTGAGTATGTACAACTTGCGTACACAAAATAATGGCATGCCTCGCCTAGTTCTCCATATCATCAAGTGAAACAGCGCTTGAGCTGGAAACATAGACAAGTCAAAAGAGTTCATACAACGAGCCTCCTCAAATTGTGGCTGGAGCAGTTGAACGGCAAGCAGATGCCCACATGAATAGGCTATCTGTACTGTAAAAAAGCGCACACCGGCCACCAGAACCACATCATTCAGCAAATCTAATCCATATCCATACCACGAACTTCATGAAGTATTCACAATTGACATATGTGCTACATATCTACCTATCTACTCATGCCCTATCAACTACCCTTTTTCTTCTTCCCCACTGGCTTCCCAGAGAGCATCTGCGACAACACGAAATGACTCACGTCCTCATCGCCCCAGTAGCTCATATGCGACGCAATCGTATTAATAGGATTAAAATCCAGCGCACTTCTAAAGCAATCCGCATTGATTAGTACACAGATCAAACAATTCAGTGAGCTTTTTTCTTTCATCGTGCGGCCCAATAGAAAAAGGCAGCTGGGACGACGGGAATACATACTCTTGTATATTGTAATCAACGCGACCATTCCGATTAAGTGCACGAACTTTAGCCTCTTCAACGCGCATCTTTCGAGCCTTCCGAGACTCATCATTCAGATGCATAATCTCCCCCCCGTCGAGATGCACCACATCATGACGTTTTTGAAAACTCGAATACAGAGTCTCCAGCTCCTCATCAATGAGCGTCACCGAGTTCCCGTGATCGCTCACGCGTCGTTCCCTCGCAGCATTGGCCGCTAGTTGTCTTTTTCTCTCATCTGACAGTTCTGCGGCCTCTTGACTCGCAGGTGCATCGGCCGTTGACCCTGTCCCTGCCCCTGTGTGTTTTGTGTCCGCTGGAGGTCCCTGAGGGCGAGTCTCGGCCGTTAGCCTGGCGACCTCTTCGTTGCTGATGCCCAAGCTTCGGTTGAGGAGGTTGCTGGCGATGCCGGCGCTCAAGCTTGACCATAAGTCACTGACGCTTTGTCCTACTTTTGCTCCGATGCCGGTCAAGCCCTGGGGTGCGACGCCGCCGAATATGCCTTTCTTGGTGTAGGGCAGTGCTTGGGGCTTCAGAGAGGCCATGACACCAGAAATGAGTGGCTCCATTCGGTAGCTCACTGGATCAGAAGGGTGAAAGATGTTGAATAGCTGGCCAACTTTTGGTGAGGAGACCGATTTAGGTAGACCGCTTATCGGAGAGACGCTGTCTGGTCCTGTGCTGGCCGGTGCTGCCAAGAACGGATCGTCTATTTCTTCCAGATTGAGGGGACTCTCTGTAGGTAGTCCGTTGGGAGAGTGTCGCGCTGCGATAGTTCTAAAGCATTCTTGTCAGCGCGAGGATCAATGGCAGCGCATCATACGTCTTGATCTCCACGAGTTTTACAACGTACCGGCCCTTTAGCATCTGGAATAGCCCGACAGGTGATCCAAGCAAATAGAAGTCATGAATGTCGAAATCGAAATCCAACTCTTCGTCTTTGGGCCGAATGTCGGGTCTGCTGTGAGGTGTCGGCCAGAATCGAAAGGGGTGCCTCGTCTCGTCAAATGGTTGCCTTTCTCGTTGTCTGCATAGAACATCAAAGAAGATGGCCGAACCCAGAGAATGGCCCATGAGATGGACTTTCCCGTGAAAGTCGGGGTTCCTCTCCCGGAATAGCTTGACGATCCGGTTGGTTTCTGCGACTACAACTCGGGATATCTCCTCTCGATAGGAACTCTGATATAACAGGACGTCCAGGGCAAGATCAGATATGAGAGATCTGGCAAATGCCATGCCCTCCACCGTGATGTCTTCCAGCGATGGATCTGCCGAACATGTTAATCCATTGTTCCTTGGAAATCAGCCGTTGGCTAAAGCCAATTCTTACACTCATCGTCTTCGTCTGCAATATCTCCCAAGTCATGCTCGCCTTTCCTTTGGCGCCGTCTGGGAAACTCTATCAAGTGTCTCCAGCAGACGGGGAGGACTTGCACTCGACAGTTCCCTGGCCCAGCGCCAAGTTCCGAATTCAGAGCTTTGAGATCAGCTGAGTTGATATACACTGACTTGATCGTCTTGCGCAAGACATTGACATCATGCACAAAATTAACACTCTCCATCCTGTTGAGTAAGGTTAGCCTGTCTCGCTCGCCCACTACAATGCACTGCTTCTCAACGTACCGTAGACCCAGTCGCTGGCCAATTCCATGGGTGACGAGAATCAGATGCTCAATCTCGCGATTCTGAGCTTCTCCAGCGCGAGTATTGTAATCGTCCCGTATTTCCTTTTCGTCCCGCCTCCGTATCTGCTCCTCTGTCTTCTCTACGTTGCCGTCCCCGTCTATCAAAGATGATAGCTGACGCTGCAGCTTTGCGTCAGGCTTTTCAGCTTCTTTCTCAGTAGACTGTTTATAAGCCAGATCATCAAAGGACTCCCGCGTGGTCGGCGGAGCTGATCTCCTCTTCAGGAGTTTCTGCTGACGTTCATCCAGGCCTGGTATGTCCGGTGTTTCGAGACCTGTTTTGATGCCCTCTTTTTCGTTGGCCTTTTTAGGCTCTGAGTAGCCTCGAATAAGCTTGACACCGCTCATGTAGCCTCCACCGGCGAATCGTTCGTACACAGAAGCAGCAACCCACGACAACATGCCATCAGTGGTCATCCAGGCAGTTCTATCATCCTCATATGTCGCCACATTATTCATGTAGGCACCAAACAATCGATATGTTGGTAGTTGAGGTTGATCCGCAGCGTTCGGCGGCTTGCCTGCCTCGGCAGTAGGAGTCGAGCTTCGTTGATTTGTCTTTCTGGGTTGGGATCCCTCAGATTTTCCAGGACCAATCTGGACTTCCGACTTGCTTCGTGTTCGAACTGGAGCCGATGATTAGAATACTCGTTTTTGATGATCTCTCGGTTTTTACCAACCTGTCAACCACGGCTTTGTTTTTAGATAGCCCTTTTGATATCTCAGCATAATTCGAAGCGTCCACATTCCTTGCCACATATGAACAGGGGTTTACCTCTTCCAGTTGAGCGGCAAGATTTTCCTCACAAGGTCTGAGACCAGAACCCTCACGGAAGAACCAGGTCCCACGACGTACTGTGACACAGGAAACAGCGAGTCAGTAGAACGAGACTGATTTTGATTTCGACCTGTTTCTCATCATACCTTCGTAGATGGGGCCTAGCCAGTATGTCGGCGCTAGCTCACGCTCCTCAATGTCCACATCGAAAAGATAATCCTCGTTCACAGCTACTCTGGCGTGACCGTGTGCGTCTGAGAAGGAGCTTGACTTCTCTGATTTCGGTCGCTTTATCGGTCGATTCGGCGAGTTCGCCAGCGGTCCATGTTCCTCTTCGACAGCTTCCAACAGTTTCTGGTATCGAGCTTCGATTCTTCTGGAGTCTGAGTCTGAAAAAGCCGAGAACTTCTTGGGTCTAGCAGCCGGTTTCGCGGCCTTGTCTTCCTTGCTCGGTCCTTTGATCAGCCTCGGCTTCCTCTTTGGTACCTAGCAGGAGTCAGCTACCCGACCAACTCAGCGTGTAGAGTCTGGCTATCAACACACATCGACCGCGTGAAACCACTGAACATTAAGCGGGGGGCAGTCCCGAGGGTATGTGCGAAAACTCTGGCCATATAGCGGGGTGATGCTGTGATCTGCCGAGGCTGCTGACTTTTCGGATGTAGCGATCGAGTCGGTTCCTGGAGCAGCTACGGCTGTCTCTTTTTTGGTGTCCGCAGTCGGCGCCGGAGTCGCAGTCCGACTCGTCGACCATGGATTGATGGAATCAACGGCAGAGCTCAGGTACGACTTGTCGGACTTTTTGGCCGCCGCTGGTGGAGGCATCTTGGCTGAAGAAGATCCCGTAGATAGCCATGCGACAGCTTGCCCAAGTCCTTTTGCGGCGGGACAGATGAAGGGCGTTGATGGGAATTGGTGGATCGCGGCCGGGAAGACCCTGGCTCCAGCTCGCAGTGCCAGCGTGGTGACTATTTTTGCTCGGATGGGAGGGAAATGCGCAAAAGGAAGCTCTCAATGGTACAAGATGCAAGGTACGAGGTGACATGCATGCACGACGAGGGCGCGATGGCGGCGGGTGAACGCGTGAGATTGGAGAGTCTGTCTGCACGACGCACGTGGCGACGACGTCACTCACGACTCACGACTTACGAGTCACGACTCACGACTCACCAGTGCACCACCCTCCTGTTCGCAAGTTGCAACTCACACAGCAGCATTAGGTACCTACGAAAGACTACAAATACGGCGGGGATTTGTAGTCACCACTATAAGTATTTCCAAACATTTGTGAACTCAAAAACACAAATATGTACCTTGTTAGGAATAGGTAACTGCCACCTACTGTACATGCCGCGCTGCGGTTATGTAAGATGTTCGAGACTCCTACTGCCAATCCAGCGATCTATACTCCGTATAAGCATTGAATCAACTTAGGTACCTATGATACGCCACACATTCGTCAACATTTTTTTTATACCACGTTTATCAAGCGTCTGCTTGACTCCCAACACCATACGCCAACGGTATCCTTGATTCCTTGCAGATGCGCCGAAATATCTAGTCAAATGCCACATGCCATTCCTGCCATCCTCTCTCCTTCACGGGCATGTTATCCCTCACTTTCTCTGGACTGTGTGCGACAATTTTGTCATCCATAATCACCTACAAGATGCAGCGCCGCGGACTATGTACTTCTTCATAAGAAGAAGTACCTAATCTACTTCTCATTCTTGCGGAGTCAAAGCACCGGCTTCAAGTAGTTGCCGCACGGGTCCATGATTCTGCTTCGCGAGGATTTCTGCAGTCCTTCCTTGGGAGTCTCTCAAACCTCGGATATCCTGCCCCGGCTGGACAGCCAGACGGCCCAGCCCTTTCTCCTCAGCTGACCGAAGAAACAGATCCGGGAAGGCTTCTACTGGCAGAGTGGACGACAGCCACAACAAGGTCAAGGCCATTCCCACCTGCTGGGTTTCTACCGACAAGTGAAGCCCACTCTTCATGTCTCCCAGCGGGTCTTGGTAGCGGACAATGCTACCAATATCATGGCCTTCGCTGCTCACATCTTGAAGCAGGTCGACCGCGCCAGCAATGTCACCCGCGGAGCACATGACGAGGAACGCTCGTGCTGGGCGGGTTTCAGGATTGTTTTGGAGGTAGGCCTCTTCCGCCAGAGAGTCCATGAGTTCCAAATTCTCCTGAATGCCACCCTCGTTGCTGTACCGTGCGAGAATAGAAGCCTTGCTAGAGCTCTCACGGGACTGGCTCGCGGATGATGCCTCAGCCACAATTACAGCCAAGTACTTGTCGCAGCTTGGGCATTTGAACGACGACGCGACTGACGAGGCTTGCTCCATTAGGCATTCCCTATTCTCAGAATGAGTATTGACTGTCAGTTCGCTCCGATCAAGGACCTCTCACCAGTGGAAATGGCAACCACAGCGGAGCTCCAAATCATCAGCGACCGTCTCTGCTTCTACAGGGGCTCCCTCTTCGGCATCGTCATCGAGGCGAATGACGAGGGGCTCCTCGCAGGCCTTGCAGAGTGACATGGTGGACGGGGCGTCGATTTGGGCTGCCAAGGGCTGGGCTTGGTCTCTTGTATGCGGCACTGCTAGGCTTCTGTCGAAAACAAAAGTGACGAACTGAGGAACCCAGGTTGGTGAGCTGCGGAATTCGATTGACTGGATTGCTAATCGCGCGTGCTAATTACAGCTTCTTTTCTGGTTTCAACATACCTAGATATGGTATCTCGATACTGCTGAATCCGTAGCCGATCTCAATTCTCATGCTGTTTTTTCAACACGCCTTGGCGGGACTGGGCGGGGCAGGTTGAAGTTTTGAATACTCCCAGCTCCACCACGAAGACGCCCACGCGAAGCTGTCGACTCACTCCGAACGTACCTATGCGATAGGTGCATACATATTTTCTTAAATAGAAGAATCGCGCTAACCTTGCGGTGCCTGACAGCAGAGCAATGGCTGAGGCAAGGTCCAAAGACTAAATCTTAGTCCAAGTCTGGAATAGAAGTACCTAATACATATAGGTAGCTAAGGTATGTACGATGCCACAAACAGTCATCAACTATGCACGAGCTGAAGTTCTAACCAAAGAGAAAGCGACCTTCCAACCGTTTATGAGCAAAAGGCCTTGAAACACAGAAATGAGATGCTGTCATTATCACGTTGTAGTGCGAAACTTCCAGTGCGAGACAAACGCAAGGTCATAGGTGTGGCCTCCGCACGTCTGTCGTCGATCTCCCACGCAAGGATGATTGCAAGCATAATCAACATCCTTGACATCAGTGCCAACATCCAGATCGCGATCAGTGCAATCTAAAGCAATGGGGGAAAATTGAAGCATTCCAGTCAGCTATTCAGTTTGAAGTAAACCTGGGTGAGGGGTCACAGGCAAACTTACAACAGTTGTTGTCCTTATCGAGAGTGATGCCATATTTCCCATTGCCCTGCACACAAAAGCGCGTGCACGAATTCACCGTCATCTTGGCAGCATCTTGATACTTTGGACCCGTAAACTTGGTGGCGTCGAATTTTTTGCAGCCATCAAAGGTCAAGCCAGCCAGGTATCCAGGCTGAGTTAGATATTCATCATCACCGTACAGACTATAATACCTCCCGGGACCGCCGCACGAAACTGAGTCGTCTCCGGCACAGTGCTCAGAACAAGCGCTGTCGCTCGCAAGCCTCGCGCCCTGCGCCAAATGGAAACCGCAATCTGTAAACGGACCCAAACGTTAGATCAAAACGACCCGTGGACCACAAAGGCGCCTCCATTGTTTGCCAACATGACCAAGCTTGAGCCGTGGTCTATCGGTACTTACAGCAAGCATAATTGTCCATGGCAAACATGGGAAAGTCATAGTTGAAGCCGAAGCCGTCCGAGGCGTTTCCAGCCTTGCACCAAGAGGCACAGATACTGCGAGATGCTTTAACTTTCTGGAAGTTTGCCATATTCAGGCCCAAAGGTCTGTTGAAGCCTTCGGGTGATGTGGCTACACATCCAATGTAAGAGGTATTTTGTGCCAAGGCCGTAATGGCCGCCATGGACAGCACCAGAATCGGCGAGGAAGCAAGCATTTTGTAAAGAAGGACTATGGCACAATGTGAAGAAGGGGGGAATTGGATGTCAGCAGTGAGCACAGGCAACTCAGGATTTAAGCGATTTTTACATAGAGTTTACATATGTTCAACCCTGGGCAACTCGGAGCAGCCACTTGTACGAACTTCCCACGGCTGAATTGCGACGTGACTTGCTTTGTTCGGCATCAATGGATGACTGCAGCGGGCGACGCGGCTTCACGGAGTATGTGTGGCTGTGGCTGTGGCTGTGGCTGTGGCTGTGGCTGTGGCTGTGGCTCTGGCTGTGGCTGTGTGCTCAAAAGTGCTTGGGGAGCCTTGGGCAGGTGTACAGTGGGGCGGGCATGCTGCCCAGTGCCCACTGCCCAGTGCCCGGCGGCCGGCCGGCGCTTCGGGCGCCGTCGTCATCGTCGGCGGTCGCGCATCACCACACCAATTCTCGGCCTCCCATTGTCTCCTCATTCCACACCAAGTTCATCCAACGTCGTCGTTCACGCTAATAAGTCGTCCACAAAAAATCGTTTCAGGGGTCCACGACTTGACGCATCCTCCCTCCACGAAGCTTCACACATTCTACGTTATTTCTCTTTCACCCAGCAGCATCCAATAACCTCGGCGCACACTAGCTGAGGGTTGACCATCGCAGCCTCTCATCCAACCCCTCAACCCCGCCATGAACGTCCTCAAGTTGCAAAGGTAATCAGGCTCCAACCCTTGATGCGCGTGTGCAGCTTGCACGCCGATAGCTCATCATTTCTCATCTATCTTGCAGGAAATTTCCTCAGTTTCCGCAGAATGAGATCTTCACTCTGTCAGATGCGTTCCAGCGGCTCGATGTCGACGACAAGGGCTACCTAGACGAAGCTACCGCCATCAAAGCCACCCAACAGAGCGAGAATCAGCCCTACGATGTTGTTCGACAAGCGCTAAAGGAGGTTGAACTCGACTCGTCGCGGCGAGTCGAGCTCGAAGATTACGTTGGAGTTCGTCTTGGACCGCCCTCTTCCGCCCTTCTTTCGAGATGCCCGAGCTTGCCATGGAACGTCATAACTGACTATATTCCCCCGTTGTAGCTCATTGCCAAGCTGCGCGATTCCTCACCGGCTCAGAAGAAGATATCGACGGGTGCAACGCCAGCAAGCTCGGGTGGTGTTGTATCTCAACGAACCGGCGGTCACGCCTCCAAGAACAGTCTTGGCGGCAGAATTCAGGTTCAAGGATCCAGCGCAAACGTCACCCACACCATCAATGAAGATGAAAGAACCGAGTTTACCCGCCACATCAACGCCGTTCTAGCAGGTGATGCAGATATCGGTAGCCGCCTGCCATTTCCTACCGACACCTTTGAGATGTTTGACGAGTGCAAGGACGGTTTGGTACTGGCCAAACTCATCAACGACAGCGTCCCCGACACCATCGACGAGCGAGTTCTCAACGTTGCTGGAAGAAAGACCAAGACGTTGAATGCCTTCCAGATGACGGAGAATAACAACATCGTCATCGAATCTGCCAAGGGTATCGGCTGCTCTGTTGTCAACATTGGCGCGGGTGACATAATCGAAGTCCGTGAGCATCTTATTCTGGGTCTTATTTGGCAGGTGATTCGACGTGGTCTTTTGGGAAAGATTGACATCAAGCTTCACCCTGAGCTCTACCGTTTACTGGATGAGGACGAGACACTCGAGCAATTCCTGCGTCTGCCTCCAGAGCAGATCCTCCTTCGATGGTTCAACTACCATCTCAAAGCGGCTAACTGGTCCAGAAGGTGAGGAGCAAATTTTTCTTTATCGGTTGCTCATAACACCGTGGCGCGCTTACTAACAGTCAAACGTAGAGTCTCCAACTTCTCAAGCGACGTCAAGGACGGTGAGAACTATGCCGTTCTGATGGCTCAGATTGGCTCTGAATACGGCTGCACAAGGAACCCCCTGCAAACACATGATCTTCTCCAACGAGCCGAGGAAGTCCTTCAGGAAGCTGACAAGCTCAGCTGTCGCAAGTTTCTAACGCCCAAATCACTGGTTGCTGGTAACCCCAAACTCAATCTCGCCTTTGTTGCCAATCTCTTCAACAACCACCCTGCTCTCGACCCCATTACCGAGGAAGAGAAGCTCGAAGTCGAGGACTTTGACGCTGAGGGTGAACGCGAAGCCCGTGTCTTTACTCTATGGCTCAACAGTCTGGATGTGCAGCCTGCCGTTGTATCCTTCTTCGACGATCTGCGCAACGGGACAGTTCTACTGCAGGCATACGACAAGGTCATCGTAAACTCCGTCAACTGGCGTCACGTCAATAAGCCCCCTGCTCATGGAGGCGAGATGCTCAAGTTCAAGGCCGTTGAGAACACCAACTACGCCATCGAACTCGGCAAGCAAAATGGCTTCTCCCTCGTCGGTATCCAGGGTGCCGACATCACTGACGGCCAGAGGACACTAACTCTCGGGCTCGTGTGGCAACTCATGCGCAGAGACATCACTGTCACGCTCTCATCCCTCGCCAAAAAGTTAGGCAAGCGCGAAATCACCGACAGCGAAATGGTCCGCTGGGCAAACGATATGTCCCGCAAGGGCGGTCGCACCTCATCTATCCGCTCCTTCAAGGACCCGACTATTGCATCCGGCATATTCCTGCTCGACGTGCTCAACGGCATGAAGAGCAGCTATGTCGACTATGATCTCGTCACTGCGGGCCAGACTGACGAGGATGCCTACATGAATGCCAAGCTCAGCATCAGTATTGCGCGTAAGCTGGGTGCGACAATCTGGCTTGTTCCCGAAGATATATGTCAAGTCCGCAGTCGTTTGGTGACCACATTTATTGGTAAGCCTTTTTTCACCCCCTTCTCCTCCTTGTTTTGCACTTTTTCCCAGCAACTATTGTGTCTCTCTATCATCAAGTAAAGCGACTAATGCGGCTTGCGTTACTTTTCGTAGGTTCCTTGATGGCGACGCACGAAAAGATGTAGTTTTGTGAGGGTTTATGTGATGTCATGCATGGATAGACAGGCAGGAAGGAGTTACGAGTCGTAGCAAAAGGTGGTGCGTTTTTCATATCGCGTGGCGGAACGAAAGAGGAAAAGGCCATACGATACACAGTTGTCAGTAAGCCAGAAGCGTAGTTCTGATTAATATCAAATGATTGACGCAAAATGTCAAGAAAGAGACCGACGACTTGGGTATCCTAGCGACCTTGGTCTCTAAATGCAGCTCATCATAAACGCCCCTCCTTCTAAAGATGCCAACATCCCAGATTATAGATATGCTGGTCTATGCAAGAGATGGAACACATGAGTATCCTCTCGCGCCCAAATAAGAAAAGACAGATGAAAGTAGAGACTGTAAGCAGTGTATAAAGACACTCAGGCATGGTCGTCTGTATGGCTAGAGGATGAGGTACAGACTGCATAGCAAGCTGGGCCCTTCGAAGATACCAAGCCAAAAGATCAGATTTCCAAGCGTTTGGCGTCCTTTGAGCCATTTCGTGCGACTAAGTCGAACGAGCTATCAGACATGAATGGTCAGCACATGAACACTAGCTGAGTTCATCTCAAAGCAGAACAAGCAAGAAAAGAAAAGAAAAAAAAAGGAGAGCGCCGAAAATTAGGATCCGAGAGCTGGAAAAGGGAGCAGGAAAACACTCCCGAGAGTACTTGGTGTAATTCAGACGCACAATCGCGTAGTTGTGATGGAGCCGATAAAACGCATAACATACCGGAAGCTGACACATTTGCAAAACCAGCAAATATCCCCGAAGTTTCTTGAACAGGCACCACATGACCAATTCGTGAATACACGCCGACAAGAAGAAGGTGATGAGGGTGGCGGTGTGCTTGTTGACCTTGAGCGACGAGATGGAAGAGTGGTACACGTGGCGGAGCAGGAAGACATGGACAGGACGGTTCCAATCCCGCGCGAATTGGTCCCAGGACACTTTTCTCTCCCGGAACGGTTCTCATTAGCACTATTGTGCAGCGTAATACAAATTTTAATTTTTTTTTTTTCAGGCAGGTGAAAGCAAGCAAAAAAGTGATATCAGGTCCAGTGGGATTTTGGGCACACATCTCTGTGGCGAGAGGAATAGGGGAAGAACATACCGCTATTCCACCAGGCGTCGTAGAAGCTACGGTCGGCAAAGTGGGTGAGTTCGGCGAGGATATTGAGAATGGTTTCCCAGATGAGATACCAGACGAGCTTGGTAACTTGTGTCAGTTTCTCAGGGGTTTACCGGGATGGCGAATCAGGGGTGTGGGAGATCTAGAGGCGGAAAAGACCCGAGGAACGATTGACCTAGGGACGAAAACATACGAGGTACTCCATCATGAATGGAAAAATGAGATCCAGTAGCAGAAGAGGAAATTCCTGGAATCGAGCACGCAGGGAAAGCCCATCTGCCTTCATCTGCACTGTCTTCATGACGACCGGGTCTATAACATAGGCGGATTAGTTGGTTTTCTCCCCTTTGATATCTCCCAAGCAGCGGTCTAAAAAGCACAGAAAGTACAAGTTTCGCATAAAAAAGGAGGGGGCCCGGGGAGTACAGATTGAACTTGCTCACATATAGAATACTGCGCCACCTGGTTCATCACAAACAAAACCCCCACCATGGCGACCAACTTCTCGGCCACATACGCCCAGCTAATCGACTCGGAGCGCGGGTACTCCAACTCATACACCAATGTCGGCAGCGGGATCCATTGATAATGGCCCAGAAACGTCAAGTTATGGGGGTATGCTCTCTCCGCATCGCTCGCCGTCCCGCGCAACTCATCCGCCAGCGCGTCAACCTCCCACTTGAGGATCCTCTCAAACACATGAATTTGTTCGTCGTCGAGGGGCTCATGAGACGCAATCGCCGAGGCAATCTTGTCAATGTCCGATTCTTCATCGCTGGGGGTCTGCGCGAGCGAGTGCCGGCGCTGCGCGGAGGCTGACGGCGGGACACCTAAATGCGAGGTACTGAGGCTGGACACGGTAGGCACAGTAGAGGACACTATGTCTGAGGGGGCCGCCTTTTCGAGCTGCTGGAGCTTGGAGAGGAAAAAGAGGCGCTTCGTGTAGACGGTGGAGAGGTAGCCGTTGTAGAATGCGTAGGAGTGCTGCTTCATGAGCATGACGAGGCCGTGGAGGACGAAGAAGACGGTGTGTGTCCAGGGCCAGTCTCGTACGTGGGTCCAGGATATGACGCCGGCAATGAAGAGGGTTTGCCAAATCTGTGCGCATTAGACCAAGATATCGAGGCAGGATTTAAACATGTATGAATTGTAAGGTAAGGGAGGGTAGGGGTTGGTTGCACTCGACGAACATTCTGCACGATCCATCCACTTCGGTCCCAGTCCAAGACTCGGTAATACACAAGTTTTTGGATGGCCCAGCTTACAGCTGTCAAAGCGCACATGATTCCATCAGAGAGCAAAAGAACGAGGACTGGATCGCGTTAGGCCAAGTCAGTTAGTAAACTTTTTCCTCTATAGCTTCGGCACAATTACTCAATGTACCAGGAGCCAAGTATGAGCCATAAGTTATAACTCACCATCCCGATGAAACATGATCTTCATAATCTCATTAGATCCAAAGGGCGTCCCGTACATGATCCAATTATTCACCGAAATCTTCAACATGAACAGTGCAACGGCCAACCAGAACAGCGTGTAGAAGCCATGGAATGGACTATTCGCCGCTGCCGCGTTATGCGGATCAAACGCCGAGAACTGATGAGTGAACAAATGGTCGCGGAACTTGCGTCTCTGCTTCCCTACCTTGTCGGGGTTCCTCGCAGAGTCTGAGCGCCTCTCCAAAAGCTCCCGGAGAGTCTTGTCGTCTTCTGCATAGATCCGTACTCCGGAGCCGTCACGGACAAGCGACGTATCAAGTACCGATGAGACATCCTTGTCTGCTTTGAACGGCTTTCTATTTCTCGGGGGCTGCTGATAATGGCCTGGCGCCTCTTGAGCTATATGCGGCTGCTGGCTATGATGATCGTTTTTCTGAATTGGATTTCCCTTCTGGCGCGGGTGCGTATAGCTCGGACGGACATTTTCATCATAATCTTCTTCGCTGGGTGTATCGGATCCAGGGCCGGAGGAGTCGAGGGAGATGCCAGCCTCGCGCAGGGCTTCGCCGAGCGATCGGGGTTGGACGTGGCGGCGCTGAGTTGGGGCGCCGTTGTCGATGCTGCTGCTCTCGCCGTGGTTCGGACTGGATACCATTGCGTTGTTATACCTCACGGTCGCCCGTTCCACTTTGCGACGGCTGTAGTGTGAAAGCGCTGTTCGCCTTGATGTTGGGTTCCCAACCCCGAGCATAGGTCATGGACTGAAGATGGGCCACCACTTGCTTGTCGCTACAGACGGGTGAGACTACACTCGATTCTAGACATGTGTTACCTTGTTCTTTTCCGATTTCGTTTACTCTAGTCTTTCGGTGTCGAACGCGAAGATACGTCGCAAGCCACGGAGAGGTATTGCGCAACAGCAGCGCTTGTTCCAGTTGGTGGTGATGGAGAGCACTCAGCTGACAGTGTTGCGGTACCAATGAATCTTGGTATCAACAGCTAGTGTTATTAGAGACAGCCATGTCTGACTTCATTGTCCTGACACCAATGGCACCCGGGGAGAACTACTTTATGTAGACCTACACCATGTGGCCGGTAGGCATTCGGGAGGTCGGATCGTCGAGTGGCACATCGCTCATTCCAGCTGCGGAAGTGCGGCCTTGAAGATCTCCGAAGACACACAACTTACAAGTCTGTTGGTGGAACGGACTTTGGCGGCATAGGAATCGGCCATCGGGAAGGACAGTACTGTCCGTGCTGGCGCCTCCGACTCCCGACGATGCCGTGAATGTGAGGTCGGTCGGTCGCGTCGCGTGACCCATGACGTCGTGGCAAGTATCGGTCCAATGGCCCAACGCGTCCCCGGCCCGTCTCTCTTCTTTTTGCTCGTTTCATTTCTAGTTTTCGCCTCTCAGGGTCAAGTTGCTCTCTGGTCCCTAATATCAATATGTAGTGAAAAGCCCGTGAAGTCGAGCTCCGCGCGCATGCCTGTTACATGCCTTTGGAGGCCAATCTCTAACGACGAATAGAAGCCTGCAATTCTCTGGTGGCTGCTCGCTACGTCAATGTATGAAACTCGTCACGCCGTACCGATCTGCGCAGGTACACCAGAAATGCGTAATTTTGAGCCCATAAAAGAATTGAACGCCATGTGGAAGGGAACTTGTACAACTTTATTCTATTTAGAAGAGAAAAGGGCCCCAGATGATTTGACATTTCACTTGATCTTCTTGCTTTCGGCTGGAGCCGTTTTCTGTACAGGGTAGCTTGGTTCGCAGACCACATGGCCCCATTTTTGATATTACGTCAGCAGGAAAACTTTACGACCCCAGCCACTCCAGACAAATGGCTTCACCAACTCCACCAACGACGCCTTGATTGTTACGAACAGCTAGCCTGTCAGCAGCGGCATCATCGCCAATTCTTCTTCCCCTATCCCTCTCCATCAGCGCATCCTGCAGGTCAGCGTATTCAGCGCTGTCTTTTTGCTGTCAGATATCCGCATCCTCCTCCCTTTCTCTCCAGCTTCAATTTCAAACAACATCAACATCAACATCAGTCATCATGTCTCGTGGCGGAACTACGCTCTACGTTACCGGCTTCAGCCACGGCACACGCGCTCGCGATCTCGCATACGAGTTCGAACGGTATGTCAACCACGTGTAGCGCTTCTCGCCTTCGTCACCGCTTTCCGCACCTCGCCCTCTCCGCCCTACCGCCCTCCCGTCGCGTCTCGCCGATGAGCGACTCGATCATCGGCATCTTGTCCCATAGTCTAGGCTCGGTGCCCTCAGATCAAACCCCCCCCGTCGTCGTCGTCGTGCCTCCCTCCTCGCCGCCATCGCCCATCCGCCCCCTTATAAGCTTGATGAATCTTCATCCCCAATCCTTTCTTGCCCACTTGCTTCGTCGATTGTCGATTCGCTCGTTCGCGTCGGAAAGCGCTCCACATTCTGGTCGATCATCACACTTGCGCCTCCGAGCCGCGTGCAAGTGTATTCTTGTTATGACATCAGATCTCGAGGATCGAATCCGATTGATCTCCTTTCTGACTGCGGGAGCCGTCTCTGAGTACGTTTTATCTTTTGACTGGAAATACTGACACTGCCACGCTCTAGCTATGGACGCCTTGTCCGTTGCGACATTCCGGCTCCTCGTTCTTCTTCAAGCCGACTGTAGGTTCAAGCCCCTCCCCGACGGCAATGAAGACTCATGAGCTGACACTGTTCAATTTCAGCTTCGCATTTGTTGAGTATGAGGATCGACGAGATGCTGATGATGCTTACTACGAGATGCATAACAAGCGCCTCGGCCGTGATGACATCTTGAAGATTGAGGTTTGCCACCCTTTCCGTTCGTCACTGCCTTGATGAAGTTCCCAACTGACTTTTTGGTCAGTGGGCAAGAACCCCCCCTTCTGCTTCTTGGCGTTTCGAGTCCGGCCGTGACCGTGATCGTCGTGGTGGTGGTAGCGAGGGTGGCCGTGAAGGTGGTCGCGATGCTGCCCGTGAGAGTATCCGTGAGAGTGGTCGCGACAGCGGCCGTCGCTCTCCTCGACGCGGCAGATCGCCATCTCCCCGAAGAGGCGCTCGCGACTACTCACCTCGTAAAGACGACCGCCGGGACCGCGATCGCGACTACGACCGCGACGGCCGTAGAGATCGTGATCGCTCTCACAGCCCTGAGACACGGTAAGCTTCGGTATCGTCGACAATACAATCAAGTCAACAAAAGGCTAACAAACAAAGCGAAAGGGAACGTGATCGCGATGTGAAGGAAGATCGGGACGACCGTGATCGCCGCGAGAACGGTACGAGTGGTGACGATCGTAAAGGTAAGGACCAGACCAATCCGGCAGATTTGGATGGAACAGCAAACTGAACTAAACCATCTCCACTAGGCGATGACAGCCCGCCTCCCGCCGCTCGCGACGAAGACCTTGACATCGCCGAGTGATCGGCTGACGAAAGCATGACAACAGAAGGTTTTGGAGACTCTGAGCTCTAAAAGCCCCTTCTTCACCCGACGATCTTTATGCTGTCTCAAACTGCCGATGTTCCACTTGTTTTTATAATGTCACTTCACTCATATTTCTGTACTGTCTAGTTCCAGCCCTCTCGGTCGAACAGGAAAAACCACAGCGACGCGACGTAGAACCTCGTCATTGCTGTGCCACCTAATCTGCCACATTTGCTCCTCGAGACGACTTCGCCGCCGATCCCGCTGTGGAATACAGCACAACCAGGGTATGTAGAAACTAGACGTACATCCGCGGTCAAACTGTGCACGGATCAGGTCTTTAATGTAGGAATATTTTTGTTATAAAAAGATTGACACGCGCATGTGTTGCACAATGATGGCGGTTAAAGGTGATTGTGTATGTACCGTTGAGCTGCAGTGATCGTCCGAGACAGATAACGACGGTTGGCAACGCCCAGTTACAGATGAAACTTCAGCAAGGGATTCATCCAGTTTCTGGCAAGACAGTTCCGGCCTGCCGATAAGACTGTTGTACATACACATGTGCCAAGTCATGGGGAGCCATGGAAGAAATGCACCCGTGTAACCTCGGGATGTTGTTCGAGTGGCTGGATGGCTCGGTCACATCAGGGGCGCCCTGCCATCAGCGCGATATCATATCATAATTCGCGATATCATAATTTGATTCCTTTGGATGGAGCAACCCGACGTTTGACGGGGCTGAAAGCATTGGTTGATGTTGCGGTCAGCTCTGGAAGTTTCAAGTGGGTGCCGCCGGAAGCTAGGAAGCTAGGTACAGTAGCTGGTGCGGGTGCTGGTGCTGGTCAGTTCCTCGTAACTTAAAAAGTTGTGACGTGACAGCTGGCTGACGGCTGCTGACAGCCAAGCTACATGTACCTCGTACGGAGTACCTAATAAAGAGCTGTATTCGACGGCCGCTAGCCCCTTCAGGGCTTCTCCAGAGGCGGACTGGGCCAACTGGAGACCGGCTGACTCCTCTCGTCGAGATTGCGTCTTCTGTAATTAGTCCGACCAAAACTCCTTTGTCTATTCCGGGGCACTCAACCTCCAGTTCTCCCCCTCCAAAACGAACAACGGAAATACGTCCATTCACTCACCAACTTCCTGCGTGCTCTTACTCGTTCCGACTGAACGTCGTCAATCGAAAGCATCTTTTTCTCCGGTTCGCGCATCTGTACTGTGCGAGTACAACTTATAAGACTGCTTATCTACCGGGAACGGGGACCTCTTCCGACCAACAAAACTCCAGAACACATCTCATTCTTTGGCACGCTGCGAGCCTGCGACTCTCCACTCCGACCGAATAACCACGCACCGAGCGTATGATTCTCCTGAGCATGCTGTCGACGGCATCCACCATATTTTCATAGCGCTCTCTCTCGACAGCCATTCTGCATCAGTCATCGTACGGCTGTTTCCTCATTCGCCCAAGTCAGCCGCGCCGGCCCCGATCCCGCGATAGCGATTTTGCGAGATCCGTGTCGCAAAGCGATTTGACTCGACCCACCCCCCCTGCTTGGTGTCTATCTCTTCTTCTTCGGCACCGATAGAGGGTAGCGAGTTCGACGGCGCCATACATTCGAGGCTGAGTGATTAGGGGAAAGCACGCGACTGGGAGCTTTGATTCGCGAATCGATCAAACACTCCGGGCACCTGTCTCTTGGGACAAGGACGGCGTCTGTGGCTTTCCCACGCTCACGAGTCACTGCGTCACTTGACGGAACGAGAAATGTCTGCGATGAAAGGGCCCCAATTCGAAACGACGTCACCAACCACAACGAACGTGCAGATGCGACCTTCACAGCCAAACGTTGCGCAACCTCCGCCGCAATTCGTTGAACTGCGCCAATGGGTTTCTCAGCCTGTCATGGCCGCATTTTGCGGTGGCGGTGTCGCCGGGGCTGTTTCAAGAACAGTAGTCTCACCCCTGGAGCGCTTAAAGATTCTGCTGCAGGTGCAGAGTGTCGGTCGTGAAGCCTACAAACTATCTGTTGGCCAGGCTCTGGCTAAGATGTGGCGAGAAGAGGGTTGGAGGGGTTTCATGCGGGGAAACGGAACCAACTGCATTCGGATTGTGCCTTACTCTGCTGTACAATTCAGCAGTTACAATTTTTACAAGAGGGTATGTTGTCAGACTTTGCCCTGTCCAGCATGGCGGAAGTTGGAAGAAGATACGAATGGCCGCAATAGCTCATTTTTTCCATTTCATATACTAATTGGCACAAATAGAACATATTCGAATCACATCCTGGGGCAGACCTACCGCCACTGACGCGGCTCGTTTGCGGTGGTATCGCTGGGATTACCTCCGTGGTCTTCACATATCCCCTCGATATCGTTCGGACAAGACTGTCTATTCAGACTGCTAGTTTCTCAGAACTCGGAGAACGGCCTGCCAAGATGCCGGGAATGTGGGCCACCTTGATCCAGATGTATAAGACGGAAGGTGGCATGGCTGCATTATACCGCGGTATCGTTCCCACTGTTGCTGGCGTCGCACCATATGTACGTCTTATATGCCTTTACAAGCGCTGCCAAATACCGCAAAGTACTTCAAAACTAACAAACGTCATCTGCCCTCAGGTCGGCCTTAACTTCATGGTCTACGAGTCAGTCAGAACGTATTTCACGTACGAAGGCGAACAGAATCCCGGCGCTGGGCGAAAACTGCTCGCCGGTGCCATATCCGGTGCTGTTGCCCAAACGTTTACCTATCCTTTGTATGTGGTGCACTTTTTTTATTTCTCCCGATCGCGCTCCCTACCCTCCACGTTGCGCTAACTTTCTCCCAGTGACGTCCTTCGCAGACGATTTCAAATCAACACTATGTCTGGCATGGGGTACCAGTACAAAGGCGTGTTCGACGCCGTCCGTGTGATCGTTGGCCAAGAAGGCGTCCGCGGTCTTTACAAGGGTATCGTTCCCAACCTCCTCAAGGTCGCTCCCAGTATGGCATCCAGCTGGTTGAGTTTTGAAATGACTCGCGATTTCCTGGTTGCCTTGAAACCCGAAGTGAGCCAAGCGGCTCTGTAACAGAATGAACAAACTGGGATAACCCAAAACAAAAGTTTTGGATTCATCGAAGCACGGCAGGAATGCATCGGCATGGTGTTCTTTTGATTCGACATGGCTCGTTCCAGCCAGACTTGCGCAGTTTCCGCTCGGATAGGGTTGGAAAGATGGGCGCCTCTTTACCTTCATTTTTTCTTCTCTTCCTTTCTTTCTATTCTTGTGTCTCGCGATGTCAATTCGTCATCAAATTTTCATTTACTTAGCATTCTTTTCTTGGGCGACTTGAGCAACGCTGCAAGATGAAAAGGGAAAGGGACTGCTTTTGGTATTCGAGGTAGCACGATAGCATAAATCGTGGTACTCACGGTCTTTGGCGCTCATCATTGTTCAATTCAAGAGTCATGTTTATCTAATAGACGAGGTGTGAAAGAACTTCATGTGGGAAGTATGTGCAGGGCATGGAAATACGGATCTCTCAGGCACTGCGCGCTGATGCATAGGTACATAGCTGCAACGTACGAGGGAAATGCTCAAGTTGTTCGATCAGTGTGAGAGTACAATATGATGCTACTGTTGGAGTGAGTGAGCTATTCGCATTCTGAACATGTGCTTCCTTTCAAGTCTCTGAGACGATGTGTCACTCTGTCTGGTAATCTGTACTTGGTGAAGCTATTCGTAGTCTGCTACAACTAGTAGGTCCCTCAGCCCCCGGAGCGCAGAAGCAGTTTGTTTACCTCTGTCACGGTTGCGTTCAGGGTGGCCAGAAGGCACCGCCCATCGAGGGTGGAATGGTCCTGCGAGGCTCGCTGCAGCGATCGTGGGGGTAGACGTGCTCGATCAAATCCTCGATTGTCGCCGGCTGGTTGATATACGATGGTATGGCCACCGTAGGCCTCTTAGCCGGGTCGTACGGAACACTTTTCACCCAGCGAACCAACTCCGCGGCAGTCCCGTGGTCGCCAGTGAGGATCAAAGGTGAAGAAGTTGATTGTAGGAGCAACTATCTGGACTTGAACTGGAGGAATCCGGGATATTGGCTGATAATCACGTGACACAGCCACTCCATGGTATGTACATAACAGTTCGCGTTGCAGTGGGGGACGGAGGCGTGCGGGGGTGAGGGGTCATACGGTGGCATGGTAGGTGTTTTGTGCGGGTTTTTTCTCTGGTACCTACGAGTACGGAGTATGTACATAGGTACAATCGTGCGGACTGATTCTCCACAGTACATACCCACAAACCCTAACTGCCAGCACATACCGCCCAGGGACCCAGCCGGCCAGCCAATCACAGCCCCGTCATAGACCCAGGGCCCTCTGCACCACCTTCCATAGCGAACAAAGCCACAGGAATTCCGTCGATTTCTCACTTGCATCGCCAACTAACCGACCGTTCAGCGACCACCACCGCCGCCATGGGTATGTGAATAGAAAAACACCACTTCGATTATCAGCCTTTGTATGCGAGTGAGATGGGAATACAGCAAAATTCGCCGTCGCCGCACCCTTCACGTTTGAATGGCTCGTCTCGGGCAGCGGTCGCATGACCCAGTCCCTGAAGCCATTCCGAGAAGGGTTCCCACGAGTCTGTTGCATGACCTATTCTTGCGAACGAAAATGCGCCCCAAGGAAGCCCCGAAAACACATCGATCTTGATGCTTTAACGCCGAGCCTTTCGTCACCCACGTCTCGTCTTGTCTCTGTCTGCAATATGACCTCCTCGACTCACGACTGGTGTTGAATTCTTCTTTGAAATACAAGGGCAATTGCACCGGAATGTGTCAGCCTCGTGAACGGTAGCTCGTTCTTCGAGGCTGCGAGATGATGAAAGAGAGAGACGTGAGCGTGAAAGGCAAGGTCGCACAAGGACGATGCTGTATTCTGGGGAAAATTCCGTTGGAGAGGCTGGCTTTTCAATTTGAGCATGCTTGAATATCTGGCTGACGATGGAACTTTTGCTCTATTTTTCAATGGGTTTCAGGTATTGATCTGAACCGCCACCACGTTCGGGGAACGCACCGCTCTAACCCCAAGAGCGACAATGTGTACCTGAAGCTGCTGGTTAAGCTTTACCGCTTCCTTGCTCGTAAGTTCCATTTTACTTCGTGTTTTTCGGTGTGAAGGATGCCAAAGCTTTCGCTCTTTCTTTACTGGTCGCAATTCGGTCTTGACCCGACAAGGAATGATTGTCTATGACCAAATGAATTGAATAAGGACTCGGGAACAAAATTTACAAGCCTCCTTCTCGTATCCTTCGCTCTAAATTATGCACAATTCTGACCATTTTTATAAGGCCGCACGGATGCCAGCTTCAACAAGGTCATACTCCGACGCCTTTTTATGTCGAAGATCAACCGCCCCCCCGTCTCCCTGTCCCGAATCGTCGGTAACATCAACAAGGATGGCGAGGAGAAGCGCACCGTTGTTGTGGTCGGCACCGTCACCGACGACAACCGCCTGTTGACCGTGCCCAAGGTCACCGTCGCTGCCCTGC
>QEQW01000305.1:0-30795 GCA_004016085.1 Claviceps quebecensis
TGTGGCTCTACAAGGCACTCTAGAGGCGTGTGGTCTCCCTCTGAGTCCTTGGGGAAGGCCAGCGATGATATAGTGTACAATGTCCTCCAAGTCCTCCTGTCTGTCCCCGGCTAACGGCCTGAATATCCCGAATGTCCTCGGGGTGGCCAAGTCCTCTGCTCGGACCCCCGTACTCCCAATCCTGAATGTCCTAGCGTACGCCGAACGAATAGCCAACTCTGGTAAGTGGGCAACTCTGAGGAAGCCGACAACTCCTTGAGGAACCAGCGGCCCCAAAGGACGCAGCTTCGGGGGAGCCAATAACTCAGGAGAAGCCAGCAACCTCGAGTGACGCACGCCAGCTCGGGGTGCAATGTCTCCAGGCCGGGAAGTGTGCGTACGGCCGCGATATGTGCAGGACCGTGTGACATTGAAGAAGGACCTTTGCGGAGAACAAAAGGAAACCTAACCTCAGTAAGAGGAAAATACCATCCAAGAAAGCTTGAGGAATTGCGTGGCTTCAGTACAACAGATATTCGACGAACGTCGAAGCCTGCGGTCTCTTTCCTCCCGAGCATCGAGGTTTCGATCCGAAGACGCCATGCGAACGACACTGGAACAAAGAATTAGGCGAATTGGTCACGAGAGCACTCTCACAATTTTCGTGCTCGATCACATCGAAATCCCGCTCAAGAAGATCCTGGAGGAGCTGAAGGCAGTGGACGAAGATTGCGTCTTCTTTGCAACGGATGTCGACAGAAGGTTTGAACTCGAACCTCGTCAAATCAGTAACATCTTGGTGGAGTCGATGTAGGGCTGTGCAGCTGCCACAGAAGTTTTAATTTCAGGCTGCGATACCACATCGCTTTCTCAAGGACCACCAAGGTGTCGAGTTCGAATGTAATTTCGACGCCATCTGCAAAGATTCAAAGAAGACGCAATCTTCATCCACTGCTGTCAGCTCCTGCAGGATCTTCTCGAGCGGGATTTCAATATGGTCGAGCACGAAAATTGTCAGAGTGCTCTCGTGGCCAATTGGCCTAATTCTTTGTTCCAGTGTCGTTCGCATCTGGTCCAGTGGTACTCGGAATCGAAAGCCCGATGCCCGGGGGGAAAGAGACCGCAGGCTTCGACGTTCGTCGAATATCTGTTGTAGCTCCTCTCTGAAGCCACGCAATTCCTCAAGCTTTCTTGAATGGTAGTTTCCTTACACTACTGTTAGCCTGCCCTTGACTCTTCGAAGAAGCTTAGAACTAAGAAGCCTGCTCTCAAGTTTCAACGACGAGTGAATCGTAAAAAATGCTTTGACAAAGACGAATATATTCTCTAATGCCTGCGCGTTATCGAAGCTGATCTCTCTCCTCGATCTATCATCTGCCGCAGCAAAAGTCTCTCTCTCTCTTGGGCTTCCTGGGCTTGTCGTTATAAGTTCTGAACGTATAAATGCATGTCGGCGGAATTGGTTTTGCTGCGGCAGAACTAGGAAGCCCAGGAGAACTTGCGACGACAAGTCCGGGAATCCCAGGAGAGAGAGAGAGACTTTTGCTGCGGCAGATCGAGGAGAGAGATCAGCTTCGAGTCTCGACAACACACAGGCATTAGAAAATATATTCGTCTCTGTCAAAGCATTTTTTACGATTCACTCGTCGGTGAGAGCAGGCTTCTAAGCTTCTTCGAAGAGTCAAGGGCAGGCTAACCGTAGTGGAAGGAAAATACCATCCAAGAAAGCTTGAGAAATTGGTGCTCGGGAGGAATGAGATCGCAGGCTTCGTCGAATATTTCTTTTCTTATTCTCTTTGAAGCCACTCAATTGTGAAGCCTTGTGGAAAGTATTTGCCTTTTACTGAGACTAGGTTGCCCTTTGAAGTTTGTTCTTCGGGAAGTCTTTAGACTTTCCCTCAATGGTCAGTGAATTGGAATGAAGGTTTTGATAAAGAGTTATGTATACATTCGCGAGTAATTGAGCGTTGCCGATTCTGGAGCTCCTGGTCTTTCTCCTAGATGATATCTTCTGGTCTTTCTTCGGGGCCTGCCGTCTCTCTCTTTCCTGGATTTCCTGGGTCTCCAGGGCTTGTCGCTGAATTTCCGAACGTACAGACGCATGGCGTTGGGACCATTGTCATTAAGTTCGTTGAACTCTGTAATTTATGTAGAGCTGTGTTAAGATAAGGTTGAAGCAAAGCCGATTGCACAGAGCACAGAGGTTGGATGTTGCTCGAGACAGAGGCATGAGTTAGACGCGAGTGAATTGTTATGAGTTATGAAGGAGTCAAGTTGGTGAAGCCGGAACGTAGCTGGGCGAACGTGTTGAAATATAAGAACCAACCAACCAGCGTATCAGGTTGCTGAAGCACCGAGCTGCGATTGGCCAGACTGGCTGATTTTGCACGAATCGACAGGCGCTGCTGCGTTGGCATGTGCTGCATCATCTATACCACGTTACCTTATAGTGAGATGCGGGGTAGAAGACACGTAGGAAACCGTTTGATAAGGTTGGTGCAGGCCTTCGCTTTTCCGAGCTTTTTTGCTGAGTAACAGATTGCTCAAGTCGTGCCACTAAGTTCAGCTGTTGGCCGTTCCCAGAACGAAAACAAAATATTTGGAGGGAGAAATGACCTGCTTCCGTGTAAGTGAGCTGAGGATCTTCTATATTCATGCCCATAATATACGTCAACTCGAATGCATTTTAGTTCGTGTGTTTGACTAACATCAAGATTGGAGGTCTTAGCCGAGTTGTTGATTGGAAAACACACTACTACATACTTCGATCTTGATCTGTGAGTGATCGTGGTATTGAGCGGCTATCGTTTCCATTGTTTGAAGAACAACGAAGAAGACATCGAGACATAATGGGCTAAGTAACCAACCTTTCTTGTACGGCGAGGACTATGCTGTCCCTTTCAGCAGAGCGCTTCCTTTTCAGATTCTTTCTGAACGCCTTCTGTTTGCGCGTGTCGGCTTCCAACGATAGGGACTTTTCAACCAAATCAGACTGCTCAAAGTCTATCACCATGACGCTACTTTTTTCAGGGTTGAATAACACATTTTCCCATCGCACATCCTGGTGTATCACGCCCTTTTCATGCACAGAGTCCATAGCCTGCTCGGCCAGCTCAATCAACCTGCTCCGGGGGATCTCAAATTTGACCATCTCGTCCTGCTCAACATGATGTCCGCCCCATGATAGAAACATAAAGTGCACCACATGGACCCGAATATCAATCCAGTAGTGCTTGTTTATCTTTCGCAGATCAATAGCGCCAAGGAACACAGGCACGTGCGATCCTTGTATGGGCTCAAGCTGCTTGTAAATCTTTGACTCGTGCTGAAGAGACTCGACATTAGCTGAAACGGCGCCCTTGCCGACAAAAGTGTAGCCATAAGCCAAGAGGGTTATTTTGAAACACCAGCCCTTCGCACCAAAGCTTTCTAGGAATACGATCCCCTCATCGATAGAATGTTTGAACTGGGCCCACAAGAGGCTTAGCCACTCCGAATGATTAACAGGATGACGCTTGCGGTAGCCTGCTTCGTCTGCTTTGCCCTGGCAGTGAAGCGTCACGTTAGGGCACATGGAATCCAGAAAGTCCCCTTGGACGAGCCCTAAAAGGCATCTCTGTGTGCAGTATGGTCGATCCAAAGCGCAGTGATGTTTTCCTCCGCTCAATTGATTTGTCTTTGTGTCTCGCTCGCTTTGACCACTTTGTCCTTCAGAGTCACCGGAGCTGCCTGAAGCACCTTGGCCGTCTTCAGGTGGTGATGATCCAGCAGACGCACCCTCAACTTCAGGTGATGATGGTCCCGAAAACGAGTTCCCGTCTTCAGGTACATAACCAGCGGAGGGCCAGTTCCACCTTGGAAGGGAGTCGAGGATTCGAAGGCGCTCTTCCTGCCCAGGCTCGTGGGATGCTTTCAGTATCATTACTGTGAATGCCACGTATTGGCCAATGACTGACATGAACGCAATTTCTTTCTCATTTTCTTTCTCATCATCTTTTGCAGGTATGTCTTGAAGCGGCTGCACTACATGATATTGGAGTGTTCTCGGCTTGTTCGGATCAACATAGAGAAACACAATTGCTTCACCTGTGTTAAGAATGCCATATCTTGTGCCACTGTCCATGATATAGTCATAGATCCGGATGAGGGCGTACATCCCCTTGGCATCCTCATGACTAGTGTTTAGCAAGGTTTGTCTCAAATTCGTCGTGGGCTGAAACGCGTCGAGCACGTGCGTAATGGTGACAACTCGAGGTGGCTTGAATTCGCATACGTACAGCAATGTCGTAGATCCAGTAACAAGGTCTCGATTGGAGCACACGCGAAGTCTGTCCGGCTGAAAGTTTGCGATATCTTCACGGCAGCCAGTCAGACCCTCTCCATCGGGTTCATTGACGTCGTAAACAGATGTGCGAAAATCAATTATACCGCTGATCCTGCAGACTTCGCCATGCGGATCCAATGATTCGAGCTTTTGCAGAATGTCTTTCACTGGTTTTTCAGTATTAACAGAGATAAAATCTGAAACCTCGACCTCGTTAGCGATTGGCGTGACGAGGTCTTTGCTAATATCATCCAGGGTCTTCGAGCAATTGAACCCGCGGTAGTCGGGGGGGAAAGCCTGGCAGACTGCCTCGAAGTTGACTCTTTGTTTGTCGAGGAAGCCCTTCCAAGGCTTCACATTGTGTGGAAAGACTTTCCCGTCAATTCTGGTCACGCAAGTCCCTGCTGTTCGTCGTTTAGGGTTTTCTTCGACAACCAACTTCGTGCGAAAGATTTTTTGGGAAATCCTCATGTATTTGAGCAATGATGATCCTTCCGTTTCTAGTTTTAGCTGCTGGTTTTCCGATTGCAAGGACGTTACTATTCGCCGTCTCTTGCGGTCCCGTTCATCTATCTTTTTGATCTGTTCATCTTTCTCTTTCACCTGCAGCAGCAAAGACGCCTGTCTGCTTTCGATCTGTGCAAGGTACAAACGTATGGCTTCAGGGTCGCTGAAATCGATAGCCATCGTTGCAAATGTCGAGACGAGGTTGAAAGGAAGCCGATTGCAGAGGCACAGAGGTTGGTCGTTTTTTAACGCTCAGAGGGCACGAGGCTTAAGCAGCACAAATGAATTCTCATGTAGAAGCGAAGTTGGTGTAGCGGAGAATACTCAGAACAGCACGGGCGAACGTGCTGATCTTTAAGGATCAGCCATGCCAACGACATGGCCACTGAAGCACCGAGCTGCAATTGGCCGCGCTCACTGACAAACGCACTGGATTTTCGTTGCAGCTGGACCAGAATCTGGGGGAGGACAAATATTGCAGACAAGACGCTTTTGTGTCAGCTTCCACACCTGGGAATAGCAAACAGCCTCCGCGGTATGAGTCACAAATTAGTCGGTGCCTCCATTCATCCATCAAACGCTTTCGAAAGCTCATCATCCCGTGCGTGCCTAGTTGACGAGTCGGTCCAACCTTCGCTCAGAGCGTTTGCTTCCCGTGTGATCCATTCATGCGTGACTATGTCTGTTTTGAGCAGATGCGCGACGGCTGTAATTCAGTTCTTGTGCATGTGCGTGTTAACAGTGGCGTCTTGCGGCATCCCTTGGCAAGTATGGAAAAACGACAAAAGTGAAGTGACTGGTGAACGCGACTCACGCAGCTTTTTCGGATCGGGTTGGTGACACTTGTACTCCGTAGTCGCCAAGTTGTACATAGGTACATAACTTGTGACCACTGACTTGTATTGCGAGAGGTCACGAGCCACACGTGTAGCGCGCATACGGAGTACATTACATTAGGTACCTACGCGGCAAAAGTAAGCACGGGCTCCACCGGTCGCGTGGGCCGATGGAGCCGCTCATGTCACTTGGAATTGAGCCTTGATGTTCCTGATTAGAAATCTTCGAAATTCACGTCAGGCGGCTCACTGGCCTCCGTGCGCCGTTTGAACGGGCCGTCCGGCGTCGCAGCCCCCCCTCCCTGCGGTTGACTGAGCCAATCACGGGCTCCGTATTCCCAAGAAAGCGTGGTTTATTATCGAATGCTTTTTCCCCCTTCTTCATTCGCCGCGGCCCTTGGGAACATTTTCCGTGTAACTATCGACCAGACTGGCAGACTCACACTCTTTCTCATTTTGTTCGCTGTCTGGATTTCCGCTCATTCACGTCAACGCCTCACTACTTTCTTCACGTCAGGACAGGGTGTGTAGCTCTCTCTTTTTTGCAACGTTCCCAGTGCATATCCTTTTTCTGTCTCCTTGGCGGAGGTGGGCGCAAGCCGAATTTCTGACTTGTTCCTAGATGGCTTTTGCTACTCGTCAATTCGCCCGCGTGGCCTCCCGAACCACTGCTCGCAACGCCTTTGCCGTTGCGCCTCGCCAGGCCTTCCGCCAGCAGGCCCGTCGATGTTACTCCTCTGAGCCCGCGTCTGCTCCCAAGTCTTCGGTCGCTGGGCGATACGGGCTTGGCATCGCCGCTGCCCTCGCCGCTGTCGGCGCAGTCTACGGCTTATCGAACAGCACGAGCAAGACCGTCGAACCCACGAAAGAGGACTATCAGAAAGTGTACAACGAGATTGCGAGCCGTCTGGACGAGAAGGATGACTATGACGACGGCAGCTTCGGTCCTGTCCTTCTGCGTCTCGCCTGGCACGCGAGCGGTACCTTTGACAAAGCCACCGGCACTGGTGGAAGCAACGGTGCCACCATGCGCTTTGCTCCTGAATCTGACCACGGCGCCAATTCTGGTCTGCTCGCTGCTCGCAAGTTTCTAGACCCTGTCAAAGGTGAGTCATTGGGTTTTCTGACAGCCTCTTGTCACTTGCTCCGTAGTTTAGTCGACAATTCTATTATCTATCTTTGGTAATAAGCATAACACGGCCTGCTGACTTGTTCGGATTGATGACAGAAAAATTCCCTTGGATTACTTACTCAGATCTTTGGATCCTCGGCGGTGTTGCCGCCATCCAGGAGATGCAGGGCCCCATCATTCCCTACCGACCTGGTCGCTCGGACCGTGATGTCTCGTTCTGCACCCCCGACGGTCGTCTCCCCGATGCTACCAAGGGCAGTGACCACCTGCGCAACATTTTCAACCGCATGGGGTTCAATGATCAGGAAATTGTTGCCCTTTCTGGTGCCCACGCTCTCGGCCGCTGTCATACGGACCGATCTGGTTTCGATGGCCCATGGACCTTTTCTCCCACCGTCTTGACCAACGATTACTACCGGCTCCTAGTCGAGGAGAAGTGGCAGTGGAAGAAGTGGAACGGTCCCAAACAGGTAAGTCGCATTCTGCCATCTGGGCGGTCAAAAACTCGTCTAGCCGCCTCTTTCTCCATTAATGCTTTTCATTGCTCAAAGCCTCTGACCCTGTTCGCCAAATAGTACGAGGATGCCAAAACCAAGAGCCTGATGATGCTTCCTACCGATATGGTTCTGGTGCAGGACAAGAAATTCAAGCCCATCACCGAGAAATACGCCAAGGACAATGCATTGTTCTTCCGAGACTTCTCTGCTGTTGTCACCAAGCTGTTTGAGCTCGGTGTGCCCTTTGCTGAGGGAACTGAGCACTGGACTTTGAAGCCTACTTGGGATGAGTCCAAATAAATTCGATTTGACCGAAATAATGAAGAGCACGCAAGAGAAGCACAGACGTGCACGAAGGGACAAAGATAGAAGCTATGTGTAGACAATCTCCTTTTAGGCATGTACCCCGTTGTATGGCAAATGTATTAGGATCCCTCAGACGAAGAGATGGTATGAATTGAAAGCATCGGTGTTGGTATCACGGCCTATTTTTTACTGTATCAAAGGACTTTTTTCTTACCCAAAAAAGGGCATTACGCTTGATCAAACATCGGCGTTTCCATGCTTTCACGTGATGATAGTTGCCATGCCCCTTTGGACGAAGAGATCAACTCGCCACCGACTATCGAGGCAGACGCAAATGATGAATTTCGGGAAACATGCGACGAAATCGAACACTGAATACATGAATAAGTGTACCAATGCATGAATAGGTGAAGCGTACTGCAAAGCGCAAAAAGAGAGCGACGTTTGCATCATCTCATGCAGGTATGGCTGTAGTTGTTTCCAAGTCAATCAGTTCCATACAAGCGCAGAACACTATCGTTGTGGAAGTGACCGATAACTTGGAGCCTTTTCAAATTGTCTTTCCCAAGTTGAAGGCAAATCTCGAGGGCGCAAGCCCCGGACCATGGCTTCAACGGGCTCAGTGTCAACAACAAGGCGGTCGGTCTCGCCCCACGCCGCGGACGAGCGTGAATTGATTTAAAGGCTTTGGTTTGTCAGGGCATTCAGGCTTCACGTTGAGAAAGAATGTGGTTGCGCCGATCTCGACTTTGCGTGATGTGGCCTTTTGTTGGCGAAGACAATCGCTCATTTCTCCGGTGCGATGCCTGACAAAGGATAGCGCTGACTTAGGTATCTACCCCGCAACGGAAATCTCTATGTATGTATCATCATCACTTCCAGGCCATGCGAGGCCACTTTGAGGTCTTTCCTATGTCTGCCTTCACAGGTTTCGAGCTCCTTGCTATATCTGCCTTCATGAAACCATGTCTTATTTTATAGAGGTGCATACTTATATCTATGAGTGTGCGCCTGCAGATAGTTACGCCATAGTTCGTTTACTCTCAGACAACAGAGTGACGCGCCAGAATACGCAGTTTCAGACCCGTAACCCAATCGCGAGAGGCCATATAGCAAGGTCGCAATCCTATGAGAACTCACTCCGTAGAAGACTCTTATTACATACTTAGAACTCTCCAAAACTGTGACGCAGGTTGGTGAAGGAGAAAAAAACTCTGATGACACAAGTGCCCCCGGCTATATCATAAAAATCTCTCGATATGCACCGTTCGAAGGTTCGGTAGTTGCCCACTCCTTGTCCACGAGTCATGGATTGTGTTACAAATAGGTATGTACTAGCAGGAGCAGACCGTAGCGGTCATACAGTGGCAAGAACAGGTGTCCTTAACTGCTTTCTTCGGCGCATTGGATCAATCAATGGCTTTGCAGTTGTCCAGAGTGTAGATGTTGTGATCTGTAAGACTGTAACCCGGGAGCCGGGACTCGGAGTATGAGCTACGGTGTCCTGTTTGCTTTGCGGGCTGGCTAACATCTATAGGTATGTGTACAGAGTATATACCTGCACGATAGGTATATACGAATGTATATGTACATAGATAGGTAGACAGGCCTTACCTGGCCAGTTCTCTACGGAGTACTATGTACTACGTCTACATGGGTAAGCTCTTGGATCCTACACATCGAGCTGAAGGAAACAAGCCGGTGGTATGACTATCGCGGAGGAGTGGTGAGAAGAGGCCAGCCTCGGCCATCTTGTACCGCCAATCTGTGTCGCCCTTCTGCCGATCGACGGCCAAGAGCTGCAGTGTGAGTGGCGGGCCACCCACACAGAACCGTGAGGCTGAGGAACTCATCAGGTATGCATGTAGGACATCTCGAAGTCCGGAGGATTGCTGCCCGAGATGCAGACGTATCTACACGCGTGACGCGACTGGCATTTCCTCTGCTTCTGCTCTCACTTTGCGCTCGCGTTGCGCTTCTGCGACTGCATCATCTGGGACGCTCGGATATATGTACTCCGTACCTACGGAGTATATGTACCTCATTGAACTTTGCTGGCTCTAGCTATCGAACCATTGATGGCTGAGCGGATCGGCGCCGGAGACTCCGCGCGGCGGGCAGCTGTGCGGCAGGCGCCACGGATGCGGGCCAGCCGTCGTTTTGCTGGTGCTTTCGCCGCCGCCTGCGTCTTAGTACTCCGTAAGTCGATGCAGATGGACCCTGGTCGGCTGCAGCCTGCAGCGTCAGCAACAGAGCAAAGGTACATAGGTACATATGTACATGCTGTCTGCACGCGGAAGGGACACTTGTTCAATTGGACCCCAGCCGCGTCCTCCGCCTTTCCGCCTCCTGGCCTCAAGTTGCCTGTAGTCGACTCTCTGGGTACAAAACCTCGCCATTCCATCGTTCCTTGGACCAGAATTATTTCCTCCAATTCTCATTCTCCTCCCTCTCGTTCCAATTCCCAGTGGCTTCTCTTGGGCCCTTTATTGGTGGCTTTCAGCAGACTCTTCTTTATAATATCCTGATCTCGGCCCATCAAGCGTCCCTCTTGCTTTGCCCGCATCTTTAATCATGCATCACAAGAAGATCGCTTTTGGCCTGCTGGCCGCTTTTGTCTCTCTGGCTTCTGCTGAGGACAAGTCTGACGTTCATCAGCTCACCGAGAAGACCTTTGACGAATTCGTAGCGGCCAATCCCTTGGTCCTGGCTGAATGTAAGTGTCCCGTCCCACACCGTCGTGCCGTCGAGTCTGCGGTCTGCATGAGCATTGTTCCCACAGTCGGCTCACTCGGTTTTCTCTCTTCTAGTCTTTGCTCCCTGGTGCGGACACTGCAAGGCTCTCGCCCCCGAGTATGAAGAGGCCGCCACCTCTTTGAAGGAGAAGAACATCGCGCTTGCCAAGATTGACTGCACCGAAGAGGCCGATCTTTGCCAAAAGCATGGTGTTGAGGGCTATCCCACCCTCAAGGTCTTCCGAGGCCCCGAGTCCTCGTCTCCCTACAACGGTCAGCGCAAGGCTGCTGCCATTACCTCTTACATGGTGAAGCAGTCACTGCCTGCCGTCTCCGCTCTGACTAAGAGCACCCTCGAGGAATTCAAGACCGCCGATAAGGTCGTTGTCGTCGCCTACATTGCGGCTGATGATAAGGCTTCCAACGAGACCTTTGCTAGCGTGGCTGATTCGCTTCGTGATGAATACCTCTTTGGCGGTGTCAACGATGCTGCTGTTGCCGAGGCCGAGGGCGTCAAGTTCCCCTCCATTGTTCTATACAAGGATTTTGACGAGGGCAAGAACATCTTCAAGGAAAAGTTCGAGGTGGAGGCCATTCAGAAGTTCACCAAGACGGCCGCGACCCCTCTCATCGGCGTCGTTGGACCTGATACTTATGCTGACTACATGTCTGCTGGCCTTCCCCTGGCTTATATCTTCGCCGAGACCCCTGAGGAGCGCGACAGCTTCAGCAAAGAACTTAAGACTGTTGCCGAGAAGTACAAGGGCGAGATCAACTTTGCCACCATCGATGCCAAGGACTTTGGCGCTCATGCCACCAACCTGAACCTCAAGGCCGACAAGTTCCCCGCCTTTGTCATTCACGACACTGTCAAGAACAAGAAATATCCCTTTGACCAAGAGAAGAAGATTACCAAGGAAAGCATTGGCAAGTTTGCTGCCAAGTTTTCTGGCGGTAAGCTTGAGCCCAGCATCAAGTCTGAGCCTATCCCTGAGAAGCAGGAAGGCGTCACGGTCATTGTCGCCAAGAACTACAACCAGATCGTCCTGGATGATAAGAAGGATGTTCTTGTTGAGTTCTATGCTCCCTGGTGCGGTCACTGCAAGGCTCTGGCCCCCAAGTACGACCAACTCGCCGAGGCTTATAACAACAGCGAGTTCAAGGACAAGGTTGTCATCGCCAAGGTCGATGCGACTGCCAACGATGTTCCTGATGAAATCTCTGGCTTCCCTACCATCAAGATGTTCCCTGCTGGCGGCAAGGACTCTCCCATTACCTACAGTGGCGCTCGAACTGTCGAGGACTTGATCAAGTTTATCGAGGAGAATGGCAAGCATAAGGCCTCCGTGCCTTTTGAGGACACCACTGAGGAGGAGGCCGCCCCTGCCGCCGAGAAGGCCGCAGAGGAGGATAAGGCTGCTGAGAAGGAGGAGGTTGAGGAGGAGGAGGCTCACGACGAGTTGTAAACGGTTTGGCCGCGAGTCTGTACGAAGCATGCTAGCTGCAAAAGGGACAGGGATTTTGTTGATTTTTTTCGGGTATGCCCTTTATGAAATATCCCGGGCGTAGGTTTTCTCTTTTATCATCTCTTGCGTTATCTGGGTTAGCTTGAGGATCGAGCTTTATAGGTGTCACGTTTATGTTCCTATGGAAGGTCTACATGGATGAGATTCCGATTATGAATTCTTAGATATCTTGCCCTTTCTCGACTTTGACCTCCATCCAACCTTGACACGTGTCTTGATGTGATGTCATTGTGTTGCACGAGCAGCAGGCTATTATAAGTTATAACAGATGTAGTAAGCGAGATAAAACGTCGGTAATGAGTCGCAAATCCCGGGCCGCTCCAGGGATCAGCAGCCTCGAAGTAGTACGTACAAATGACAAATCCGATCAGCTCTGGTTCTATTTGCCCAAAGATATTCCCACCCTCAAATTACATGTACCAACTACAACTTCTACGACTCCCATCTTCCGTAACGTTGGCAGCACTTCGTTCGGTTCGATCCACATCCCAATCAATTCCTCACTTCTTCTCCTGCACCTTCTCCTCTAGCGCCTTGACGTAATTCGTCAACCGTGTCACTGAAGCTTGTAGAGTCTGTTGAAAGAGATCATCAAAGGTCAGTCGAGGCCTCGCATAGGAGGGCTTACTCCTGCATGTAGATATTCCAAGATGGCATGTATAACGCGTTTCGAATTGGTGTTGTGTTTGGGGTTCTTGGAAGGGAAAAACACCTACGTAGATGTCCTCAATGAGAAGGTCGTTCGACGCTCGGTATTCCTGGAGAACGTAGCTATAGACAGCGGTGCTGGCGAGGACAGATCCGAAGAGGAAGCCGAAGATGCTGCGTCGACATAAATACGTTAGCGTCTGCCCACATACAGAATAAGAAAACATCGAGATGTTTATCGAATGGGCTTTTTAGCAGTAGCAAGGATAACTCGGCTGAAGGGGCGCAAACGCAAATCAAGAGTCAAATAGAAGATCATGCGCCAGATGTGTGATGTGATGTTGGCTTCCCTGTCGAGACTGCCTCGAGATATGTACACAGGGGAGCTCAATTCGCAAACGTACCCTCCTCGGAAAGCTCCCATGGGTCGCTTAGCTGGCAAAGGTGGTGCTACTTCGACCATGCGGCGCGCAGAGGTGGTGAAGGTGCGCGAGGCCATGGCGCGGGAGGTGCTGAGGGCCAGTCTACAGGGACCGAGCATTGTAAGTTGTTGGGAGGGGTGCTGTCTTCAGATCGATGGTGAGGTGCCGCTTGGTCGATGCGAAGTAAGGCGAGATAGCGCCGGTTATGTTACAACGGCTTCTTCGGGGACACGGAGGGTGAGATAGGTCGCGGACACTTTCGAGGTCTAATATGGGGAATGAGGCAGCGCTGGAAGGTGCGTAGTGCTCTTCTGGGATGGGGGGATGGCGTTGTGGAATGGACGCGCTTGATTGGACGGGTCGGTTTGAACGTCGTTGTTGTGGGGCCGACTATCGGTGTGGCAACAACTACCTAGCTCCGTAAGGTATGTATGTATGTACCTAGGTATGTACAGTACAATCAATACCGAGTCACGATCGACTCGACGGCGGACGCGGATCTCATTCGCGAACCCCATCCACAGCCTTAAGCTTGTCACTCCATTGCAATGCTCGGCTTCACTGCCTCCCACCACCGCGCATCATGAACAACTTTGGCGTCATTGAGCTCGCCAGTGCCCGAACAACCTCCGCCCCAGGATGGGCCTATGTGCCTGATACAGCCATTGCCGCAGGCTCGGCTGGCATACAACCCGCCAACAGAAAGCGTGCGCGTCATCTTACCGGTGGTGCCGGCGGCCGGCTGAGTCTCAAGGACTTCACGGCGCGCTCAGAAGCCAAGATACGGAAAGAAGTCGAAGTATTGGAAAAGGATGGCAACAAGGATAATTCGATACCGTTGCCCGTGAAGAGCGGACGAGGTACGATCCTGATGGATTTTTTCCCTTCCGTATAACTCATTCGTGATGGGGGGTTTTTTTTTGTCTCTCTTTTCAAAATGCTGATTCGGAGAAATCATATGAACAGCATCCACAAAATTCACCCCAAACGTCCGTAAAATCATGCAATCCCAAAAGACTTTCGCCAACCACCTCGACGACTATCTCGCCCTCCAGGCCCTCACAGAAGCCAACTCCACCACAAACAAGCGTTCCGGACCCAAGAAAAAAGACGCAGCCTCCTCGTCGACACTCAAGACCATTGCATCCAAGGATTTGCCCGCGTCGCTCAATACCAAAGACTTGCCGCCTATTCTACCGCCGTCTTTCCAACAAGAGACGCCTACTCCGCTCCCAGGCGATGAAGATATCTTGCTGATGTCCCGCGTGCCCGAAGTGCCGACGGATAAGGAATTGCGTAATTTGCTGGCGCAGCCGCCGTTGCCGTACCTGGAGGCGCTGGGGCATGTGGACGAGACATATCCGAAGAGGACTTTTTGTGAGGTGTGTGGGTATTGGGGACGAGTGAGGTGTGTGAAGTGTGGGACGAGGGTTTGTGCGCTGGAGTGTTTGGAGACGCATCGGGAGGAATGTGTGACGAGGTATGGGATGTGAAAGGAGAGGGATTTTTATTTTTCTAGCTCCTGCCCCGACTTGATGTGCATCGCCTCGATATATTGTTTGGAAGCCGACTCGGTGCGACAGGCTCTTGTGGGCGATCGGCCTTCTCGAATCAACGACAGAGGAAGTGGACTTAGGAGTGGCAAGGGTCAATTCTCAACTAGGTTCATGGACTTTGCTTCAGTCGGTCCTTCTTTGCGACCAGAAGTCGTGAGGTTTCTAGTGAAGAAGAAGGATGTTGTTCCACAGATTACGGTGAGCAGCATTGCGCAGGGCCTTGATGCTTGCTCAACGTCCCTCGAAGGCCGTTCGGGCCTGTATTTCCTTCGGACAACCGAGGCATCAGAGCTGGTGCGCCGGAACGAATGAGGCCCTGTCATCTGCTATGGTCAATTGGCCAGGAGACGAACGTCAGCATTGGAGAAGCGACCTCTGTCAAGTCTCGGCATCAAATCGGCTCGATGCGTTCGTTCATGATGGTGGATGACTGCGCGAGACCAAAAATACCTACCGACACGATCTCGAAACATCCTGCTACCTTTTGGGTTTGGAGTCGACAGGCGCCACGCTCGGAGGAACAGGATTACTGGTGCTGGAGAAGCTTAGAAGAAGAAGAGGAAGGATAAAAGAACCGCCTCAGGAGAAAAAGCCTCTTCGGAGACGAAGAAACCGGCATCTTCGAGTGGTTTGCACAAGCCAATATTTCCGAAAACGCGCGCCTGAACGGCCTGGAGTGAATCATGGCTGAGTTTTGAAAGGCGCTTTATGCCGTGAAGCTGCTTTTGAAGATCGGGAAGATCCGTTCCTCCTTCAGCCACAGCCGAGGGAGCTTTGGAACACATTCGAGAGAACCAGGCCAACTTTACAGCCCTGCAATAGCCGCGGCTCGCCTTGAAGAAGATATTCCACAAGCTGGCGTTCCGCAAGCTTTACACAACGTCTCCCAACTTAAGCCCGGAGTCTTGTGGCCACATACAGCAATCTGTGACCTTTTGGGAAGGAGTTAATGATGGCGGATGCATGGAGTATGGGAGAACACAAGGGAGAGATAGACAGTAACGTAAGCGTTTCCGCATCGACCTACTTCAGGCCTACCGTCATCATAGACATCATTCCAAACAAGATATTCTGGTGTCTTTCTTTACTCAGCTGTGATGGCCTGGCTCCAGGAGCCAATCGCGGGTGTCTGCGCCGCCACCTGAGTCATGTGTGACATCCCGTTGCGCCAGATGACGACAAAAGAATACGCATTGAACAAGGTACTGGACCCTGTACAATTGACACCTATATTGCTGAGGCATGGGCAAAGCCCAGGCCATCACATCAGCCTGGCATTGCAAAATGCTCGACTGACTTAAGTTGTCCTGTTCCACCCAAAACATCCAGCCATCTTCCAGTCAACTGTTAACTAGTCCAGTAAACTTGTCTTTATGAAGTATGCAATTCGAATTACTCAAGGCCGTTGTGCATGAAATTCCTGTCCGGGTCGATGCTGGCATCTGAGTCTCTGAGAATAAAGTCTCTCCTTTCAGGGTGTAGGACGGAGTGGGAAACCATCCGACAGGGCACGGATGCGACCATTGCTTAGGATATTGGTATCTACAACTGCAAGCGAAGCCGTACACGGTACGCAAGGATACATCATCATGCAGAACTTGAGGAGGAGAGACATAAGTACCTTGCCAGAAATACCTTCGGCAAGCTAACGTCTTTCATCGGCAATGGCAATTGCCAGGCGAAAGGCCTTACTTTATTTGCACCAGGATGCGACTCGTCTATCAATGTATACTGGCCATGGATAATGCTTAAGCTGAAGGTAACAGCGCAAGAGGGAATACGTCACGGCCGCTTTCGTCGGCTGGGACTCTGGGTAGAGCCTCACTGATTCGCCGCAGCCCTCAATAACTGAACGCCTAGTATTGCAGAGCAGCGACAGACTGGGTGTGAAATTTAACGGGGTAAATAATAGGTCTTCTTTGTATTGACTTGAGTGATGATTGTTCTTGTCTTGTCACTCATCTCAATATAAAGAAGACCTATTTTTTTGCCCCGTTAAATTTCACAATTTAGAGTCTCAGTGCCTCTTTGACGCTACAAGATATATTACATTCAGATTCGAAAATATCGCCATCAGAATAAGCAGCCAGCAATCCAACTCTTCTTTCGTCCTTTCCGACCAAATCCAATTGACTGTTTGGTTTAAGTCCATCAAGTCCCGCGCCAAAATTCCTCAAAGTCTGGACAAAAGTCGAGCCAGGTTCCCAACTCCGACTGCTGGAAGAACCGACGGAGCCTGAAGTCCCATCGATCTTGGGTCATCAGGCATATGCAGGTGTCGACGAGCCGACTGAAGTGCAACAGCTAACGGCTAACGGTCTCAAGACCTACGAAAGAGGGATGGTGCGATACAGGACCCTTCTCGATGCGTACAAGGTCAGACAGCATAAGTATGAGAAAGAAGTAACCGGCATCGATACCATTACCCCACTCATTCAATCGACTGTTGCAACGCATTTAGAAGACAGCTGCTGCGACCCCAGACGATCCCCTTCAACAATGGATTGCGAATATCAAACGCTGTATCGGTATCGACGACCGAGTGGAAAAGAAAAATGCCCGCAAACGTTATAAGGCGGCTGACTCTTCAGCCGATGCGAAGCCCAAACCAATGGGATACGTGGCGCATGGAATATGACCAAGCCTCCAGTTATGCAGAATCCGTAGGACTCTCTGATCTCTCTCTATTCGACTGTTACTGTTTCGACATGGTTTCACTAGATTTCGGGGACGCGGTTGCCCAAGTAGCCAAGAACTAGGTTCCCGGCTTCATGGAGAGTGGAAGGTTTGAGTCCAATATGGACAGACGGGAGATGTTGAAATACTTCTGAGATCACATGACTACTGGTGGGCGATTCAATTTCATCCCCCCCTACCTTACAGGTCTTGCTATGTACCTACTTCTTGCTACTCAACGACCCCCCCCTACTTAATTACTCCGTACAGGTAGGGGGGAATGGAATTGAATCGCCCGCCAATACTCCGTATTCCGTATCTCAGACGCATGAACCGTCGTCACCCTCAATGTGGATATGTACTTCGTAGAAGGTACGTACCTTAGTCACCTCCATGTACATACTGAGTGCATTACATTTGAGACAACTAGGTTAGGTACCTATGTAGGTAGGTACCTGGTAGGGAGTATTTTTTGTGCATGTAGGTAAAGACTTGTACTCTTAGATTACGGAGATGCCCCCGATCTCTTCGCGGACAATTTTGATACATGTACTGGAAAGATCCGCCTAGCATCGGCCCTAATAATCGTGCCAAGTTTCTTTAAGTGAGGCCTATACTCCGTAGGCTATAGCAGGTTTACTCCGTATCATTTGGGTCCGAAAACGCACTGACCAAAAACTCGCTGTCATCCCTGCTACTCCGTACACAGGAGGTCTCACTTTTAAGGCCTGCCGGCGACAATCAAAACTATCAAACTATGTATCTCACTTTTAAGGAAGCTTGGCACAATTGTATACGGTACTGCGCGAAAAAATAAGGTGTTGCCGAACGTTCTAGTCGCATAAATTCCGTGCTGGTCCTTTCTGTGGCTACTCCATCTTTCCTCTCGCTCCATCCAAATTAATTGATTAATATGTCATCCATGTGGTCATGTAGTTGGGACGACTGCAGTCTTCCAGCTGCTCAACAAGTTGGAGATTGCGTGCTCTGCAACCGGCACCTTTGCCGCGTTCATTTACAGGAGCCATGGCATGAGTGCCCCGATCTGAAGGTATTCACTTTGACCCCTTCATGACGATGAATTTGTCTCTAATGATTGATATAGTCCAATCTGGCCGAGTTTAGACCTCGATTTGCTGCAGCAAAGGCTCGACGTCTAGAGGAGATGTGCCAGCGAATTGACGGTGTCAAGCTGTGTGCACGAGCATCGCAAGTGCGCGGTGCCGACGTGCCATGTACGATCGACTTGTCGCCAGAAAGCCTTGCAAATATGATGGGTGGTCTGAACTGCCATGCGGACATTAAATTCGAGGATGGTGTCGTATGGCTCGCACGTTTCCGGATTCTGAGTGTAATAGCACCACCGCTTGAGGTGCGTGACTACTTCCTGCAGAGCGAAGCTACGACAATGCAGTTCTTGGACCGTCACACAAGTGTTCCTTCTCCTCGTGTATTCGACTGGGCATGCGAGTCCGACCCGACGAATACGATAGGCGTTGGCTATATACTGATGGAGAAGCTGAATGGCACGCCTCTACACTGGCACAGCGCAACCGCCTCGCAGAAGGAAAAGATTGTACGCCAATATGCAGACATCATGCTCGAAATCGAAAGACACACATTCGATCAGCTCGGATCGCTCATCGCCACGACGGAGTTAAGTAGCGGCGAAGCAACACAAGAAGCAGCTGTCGAGTCCCAGATACAGGTGGGTGCCTTAGCTGATTGTTCGACGTTTAGATCGGGCGATGGCGGCATGCCACTGGGGCCGTTCCGCTCCTCGGAAGAAGCATTCCGTGCCATTGTAGAAGCGAATATGCGAATGGTCGTGACCGGTGAGATCGGAGACGCCGAGCAAGCGCTTGATATTCTTCTAGCCCATCGTTTCAGGCTTGATCTGCTCGATAAAGTCTCTAAGCAAACTGCGACAGCTGAGAAAGGCTCTGAGCAATTCTTCTTGAAGCACGCGGATGACAAGGGTGACCACATTCTGGTGAATGCCGACTTTGACATCGTCGGCATAATCGACTGGGAATGGTGCCAAACTGCCTCGAGGGAAGACGCTTTCTCCTCGCCGCAAATGATGTGGCCTGTCGGTGCCTTCTACGATGGCTCTAACGAGCTGACAGAAGAGGAGCTCCTTTTAGCCCGCGTGTTTCGCGAGAGAGGCCGGGAGGACCTCGCTACCTGCGTGCTGCATGGGCGCAAAATCCAGAGATTGCTGTTCGCGCTTCACTCCGGGGTAGCACAGTTGGATAAGAAAACATTCGTTAGTCTCTTCGTGGGCCTCAAGCGAGCTTTTGACGCGCAAGACGTCAAGACAGATGGACAAGGAGTGGAAGATGAATGGGAGGTTTGGAGGGCGAAAGCGCTTGAGGACTGGAAGCACGAAGTTCTTTTCAAGAGTGCCATCGAGGCGTATAGCCGGCCAGTAGCTAGCTACTCATAAGCCATGACATAGAGACTCATATCGCAGTTGAGTCACCCACGAGATGGATGTGGCAAGATCATTGGACCTTCTCACATTCATCATGTACCTTTGGCTTTAGCCAACAAAAGCCCCATTGCATTTAGTTCTTCAGAAGCTCAAGACTGTTGTAGCAAGAACACACTATAATATCGACTGCCCTTGTCACAAATGTGTGACTGTTCCTGCCGGTAGGTATAATCCCTGGTAAGGTAGGTAAATTGGACGGCTTGGCCTTTTAAGTGGGGGACTTCTTTGTTTACATCTGGCAAGGGCGACATCTTCAGACTTCATCCCGATCTTGTTAGCTTTTAATGACTCTGGGTGCACGAACATTCTTGTCACATAAAGTCCTCTTGTGACTATTCGATCTTTCCTCTTGCTTCATCCAAATCTATCGATCGATATGTTTTCCCTTTGGTCATGTGATTGGGACGGCTGCAACCTTCCAGCTGTTCAACAAGCTGGAGATTGCGAGCTCTGCAACAGACATCTTTGCCGGGCTCATTTACAGGAACCATGGCATGAGTGCCCTGGTCCGGAGGTACTTACTTAATCCCCCTTCATGGCGAGGAACTTGTGTCTAACGATGATATAGTCCAATGAGAGCGAGTACTTCTCTCGCTTTGCTTCAGCAAAAGATCGACGTCTAGACGAGCTATGCCAGCGAATTGACCGCGTCAAGCTGTGTAAACGTGCATCGCAAGTGCGCGGTGCCGACGTTCCTTGTGCCATCAAATTGTCGCCGGAAGCCCTTTCAGCTATGATGGGTGGTCGGAATTGTCATGCAGAAATTACGTTCGAGGATGGTGTTGTATGGATTGCACGTTTCCGAATTGTGAGTGCAATAACACCACCGCTTGAGGTGCGTGACTACATTCTGCAGAGCGAAGCCATGACGATGCAGTTTTTGGACCGTCACACGCGTGTTCCTTCTCCTCGTGTATTCGATTGGGCATGCGAGTCCGACCCGACGAATACGATAGGCGTTGGCTACATACTGATGGAGAAGCTGAACGGCACATCTCTGAGGTGGCATGAAGCGACCACCGCGCAGAAGGAGAAGATTGTGCGGCAGTTTGCAGAGATCATGCTCGAGCTCGAAAGGCACCCATTTGATCAGCTCGGGTCGCTCATCAGCAAGGGAGCAGCCGCGGAGTCTCAGATACAGGTGGGTGCCTTGGCTGATTTTTCGACGTTTAGATCGGGCGATGGTGGCATGCCACTGGGGCCGTTTCGCACCTCGAAGGAAGCATTCCGTGCCATTCTAGAAGCATATATTCGAATGACAGTGGCCGGTGAGATCGGATCAGCCGAGAATGTACTTGATCTTCTTCTAGCATACCGGTTCAGGCTTGACGTTCTCGATCAAATGTCGGAGCAACAGCAAACTGCGATAGCTGAGAAAGGCTCTGAGCAATTCTTCTTGAAGCACGCGGATGACAAGGGCGACCACATTCTGGTGAATGACGACTTTGACATTGTTGGTATAATCGACTGGGAATGGTGCCAAACTGCCTCGAGGGAGCAAGCCTTCTCTTCACCGTGCATGATGTGGTCAATCAGTGCCTTCTACAATGGCTCCAACCAGCTGACAGAAGAGGAACTCCTTTTGGCCAGTGTGTTTCGCGAGAGAGGCCGAAAGGACCTCGCTAGCTGCGTGCTGCATGGGCGCAAGGTCCAGAGATTGCTGTTTGCGCTTGATCCTTTGACGGCATACGAGGATAGTAAGACACTCAGTAGTCTCTTCATAGGTCTCAAGCGAGCTTTCGACGGTCATGACTGCAAAACAGATGGACAAGGAGTGGAAGATGAGTGGGAGACTTGGAAGGTAAAAGCGCTCGAGGACTGGAAGTATGAAGCTCCGTTCAAGACTGCTATAGAACAAATGGTCAGCTAGCAGCCTCTCATCATGTAGAGGCTTACTGTTCACATGATACATCGTAGTATAGTCAACTTGGGTTTAAATTTGTCGTCTTACATGATCGTTGTCACACAGGTCTGAGGTGGACACACCGTACACTCGTGACTCCCCCCATCGTGGGCATCTAGTACTGGGGTCATACACGCAGCGCATCTGGTGTCGCAGATGTCTAGCCAATGCCGCTTACGGTAACAGCGACATCGCGATTAATCATTATCTCTCAGCGCAGATGAGCACATTGAGTGACAAGTCACTTGGAGCATTCAGTAGGAAGCAGAGGGGATAACATTGGGAGCCTCAGACATGATATCCTAAAAGTCATGAATATTTAGATGATAGAGTCCTCAGTCGGGCTCTCAAGGCTAGTGGCTCATAATGATAATCTCATTGCTGGAAGTTGGAACATTAAACATTTGGCCCGGAAAGGTAGGTATACTGTGCATTAGCTAGTAGCTACGACGGAAAATGGACTAATGTGTACGACCATACACGTAACACTGAACGCTTTCCAAACCCATACATGAGCATTTATCAATGAGATGTTTCAAGGGCGCCCAGGCTAAAACGGGATTATTTTGAAGCCCCTGGCTCTTGCTGAACATAATGTGCTTCAAGGCAATCGATATTATAGTGTCTTCTTGCCACAGCGGTCTTGAACTTCTGAAGAGTAGAATTCCATTTTTCTTAAGCCCGGGTGCTCTTGAAAGTTGAACTTGAAACCACTAATACATAGATTTGGAAATCGTTCAGTGTCTATTATCTAATCGTATACATTGGTTCAGTTTCCATCGTAGCTAATATACAATATACTTTTTTGGAGTTTTTCGAGCCAAACGTTCCAACTTCCAGAAGTTCCAGCAATACACCACAGTCCACTAGTGATGCCGATGGTGGCAATCAGGATTCAGATCTTGGGCGAGTCATGACGCAGACGGGGTAATGGCTGCCAACAATCGATGATGTGATTGTGAATTTTCACTCCACCCTATTCCTATTCCTATTCCTATTTCTTATGTGCAGAGGCGGTAGACTTCATAGCTTCAGATTTCTTAGCTTTCGGCTTTGCAGCGGAACTTGAAAGACTTTGGGGCGCCACCAGCTGGACCCTTATCAAGACTTGGCGCTGATAGGTATATTCTTGTCAATGTCTGGACATGGTACCATCATGGTTAGATCGACGTTTTTGAAACATGCAGTACTGAGTAGAGTTGGTATTAGGGACCAAATTCTCACGTTCAGAACAGTACTTTGAGCCAGTAACAGCCCACATGTCGCAATCCTCCTTCACACATCGCATGGTGGGTCGGGGCGTCATGGATTGTTGAATATCGACTTTGTCAGAGACAAATTAGGAAGTGAAATTGGACTATGAGGTATGAGAGAAGTTGTTGAGAACAGATTGGGGAAGCTTTTCGTAGCTTCATATAGCCATCTGGCATCTGAATCATGAATGGGATACCGGCCCCATGATTTTGTCACCCGTGGTAGCACACACTTGGCACCAAGTTTGAAGTGAGACAGAAGTGAGAGTTGACAAGCAAGTACAGCCGAACGGGTAATGAGATAGAAGTCGGGAGAATGTCATTAGTAATTACCCTGTTCTCCCCAACTCGATACCTAGGTACACCGTACCTATGTAGTCGGTCGTTCACCACAGAAACCAAGGTGGACCTTCTGACTTGCAGTCTGGTGGTACACTGCCTCAATTGATATCCAGATGGCGATGCGTTGATTTGAACAGTAGGAGGCCAATGATGAGTTATAAGTGAGTCTTATGTGACTGAGGTGAAAGTTGAAACACAACATGCTGTACAACTGTAACGCTCCTGCCGGTGTGAAGTGCGCGCCAGAGCCTTTGCATGAAGTTATGAACTGTAACAGTTTGTATCATCGTCAATTGAGTCCACTGTCACATACGCCGATCATCCTCGTCTCTGAGTGTCCGGGATGACTCCCTCAGACTCTAAGTCTAAGACAATAGTCAGGGCCTGCGATACGGTTTACTAGGTCGAGCGAGTCCTCGAGCCACTCGTGACACCTTCGTGCGGCCGTTCGAAGCTCGTACGGCCTATCCTTCTTTCAATTCGACAGACCTGGCACTCGGACGGAGGGGCCTGCCGCTGATAGAAGCAGACAGGGCCGGCGGTGGCTGACTCCCAGCTCGACAGGTCGACGCCGGCAAAACTACTGTCGAGAATTATCCAGGATAGAAGGAAGAGGCTCGCCCGGCTCTCAGCTCTGCACCTGGCCTAGATACCTTATTCGGCTCCCAATCAGCGACAGTGCTGATGATGATGTCCGACTCGACTGCCTGTGACTGACAGGTGGCATAGGACTGTCTGCTGCTTCGTCCGGGACACTCGTGGCCGGCCGCGAAAGCTTATCCCGTCCTCGGGGTACTACTCGGGGTCCCCAATAAGAAGAAATGAGTCTTGGCAATCCTAGAAATCGTCGAGGGCGAAATCGCCGCGTGTCGCCGTGTTTCCTCTCTTGCGAGGGACCTTTCCGAATCCCAACACCAGCGGTGACATTGTCACAGCTGCACAGACGGCGCTGTACAGACCGTGACACACAGCGCCCAGTTGGAACATCTCAAGGTACCTCACGTGTGACAAGGAGGCCAATGATGAGCCATAATAAGTGAGCCTCATATGATTGAGAGGTGAGATATGCTGTTGCAACGTTCCTGCCGGTAATTTGTCGCAGGTACTCGCACTGATGAGCACGCTGCATGGCTTGGCCTGTTAGGTGGGGGACTTATTTGCTCATGTCGGGCTCTAAAAAGGGCGACATCTCCATCCGGATTTCAGCTTTATTAGTGTCCCTCGGCACCCGAACGTTCTGGTCACATAAGATTCCGTGTCAGTCCTCTTGTGGCTGCTCCGTCTTTTCTCTTATTTCGTCCAAGTTAATTGATCGATATGCCTTTCCTATGGTCCTGTAGTTGGGACGGCTGCAGCCTTCCCGCTGTTCAACAAGCTGGAGATTGCGAGCTCTGCAACAGACATCTTTGCCGGCTCCATTTACAGAAACCATGGCATGAGTGCCCCGATCCGAAGGTATGTATGTACATGAAGTCATGAACTCCCTTCGTGGCGATGAACATCTCTCTAATGATGATAAAGTCCAACTGGACCGAGTTTATATCTCGTGTCGCTGCAGCAGGAGCTCAACGCCTAGAGGAGCTGTGTCAGCGTATTGACGGCGTCAAGCTGTGTGCACGTGCATCGCAAGTGCGCGGTGCCGATGTGCCATGTACGATCGACTTGTCGCCGGAAACTCTTTCAGCTCTGATGGGTGGTCAGAACTGCCATGCAGAAATTACATTCGAGGATGGTGTTGTATGGCTTGCACGTTTCCGGGTTGTAAGTGCAGTAACACCACCACCTGAAGTATGTGACTACACTCTGCAGAGCGAAGCCACGACGATGCAGTTCTTGGAACGTCACACGCGTGTTCCTTCTCCCCGTGTGTTCGACTGGGCATGCGAGTCCGACCCGACGAATACGACAGGCGTCGGCTACATACTGATGGAGAAGCTGAACGGCACATCTCTGCACTGGCCAAGCGCAACCGCCTCGCAGAAGGAGAAGATTGTGCGGCAGTATGCAGAGATCATGCTCGAGCTTGAAAGGCACCCATTTGATCAGCTCGGCGCGCTCATCAGCAAGGATTCAGCAGCCGCCGAGTCCCAGATAAAGGTGGGTGCCTCGACCGATTTTACGACGTTCAGATCGGGCGATGGTGGTATGCCACTGGGTCCGTTCCGCTCCTCGAAGGAAGCATACCGCGCCTTTGTAGAAGCATCTATCCAAATGATCGTGTCTGGTGAGGTCGGGACAGCCGAGAGCGCGGTGGACATCATTTTAGCCTACAAATTCGGCCTTGACGTTCTCGATAGAGTCTCGGAGCAGACTGCGACAGATGACAAAGGCGGCGAGCAATTTTTCTTGAAGCACGCTGATGACAAGGGTGACCACATTCTGGTGAATGACGACTTCGACATTGTTGGCATAATCGACTGGGAATGCTGCCAAACTTCCCCGAGGGAACAAGCCTTCTCTTCACCGTGCATGATGTGGCCAGTCAGTGCCTTCTACGATGGTTCCAACGAGCTGACAGAAGAGGAGCTCCTTTTGGCTCGTGTGTTTCGCGAGAGAGGCCGAGAGGACCTCGCTAGCTGTGTGCTGCATGGGCGTAAGGTACAGAGATTGTTGTTCGTGCTTGGCCCATTGGTGGTAGACGAGGATAAATCGACACTCAGTGGTCTCTTCGTAGGTCTCAAGCGAGCTTTCGACGGGCATGACTGCAAGACAGATGGACAAGGAGTGGAAGATGAGTGGGAGGCTTGGAAGGCAAAAGCGCTTGAGGACTGGAAGCACGAAGCTCTGATCGAGATTCGAGACTGCCCTAGAGGCAAATGGCCAGCTAGCAGCTGCCCATCGTGTAGGGGCTCATATCGCAGTTTAGTCGCCCATGAGATGGATGTGGCTCCGTGCCGCAGTTACGCCTCAGAGAGGCATGTCATATTATCTGGCTTGGTTTGAGTATCGAGCGCGACGGAATCGGATTTAAGTATGTATCAGGTCGCGCTTTGCGTCTCTCCTACATTAATTCAGCTTTAATAAAGAATCGCTTGCCAAACTGAACGCCGAACGGACGTCTTAGTTCTAGGGGCTGGTTGTTGTTTGTTGGCCGGATCTTCAAATTTGATGTGTGAAATAAAATTTTGCAGCACCCAAGCCAATCACCCATCGAATTTGCCCGGCATTAATCGAAACGCATCTCAACCTCGCGTCGTGAAGGTCAGACCTTTCGCCGCGTTATCGGCAGCGGTGACTCAAGGTAAGTTGTCGGTTGCAGTAGCTGCAGTCGCCGCAAAATGTTTTGAGTCACGACCCCGCCTCTGTACCTTCTTCGGCAGAGGTACCTAGGTACATACCTAAGGTACCAGGTACCTATTATTCTGCCCCTCGATGCGATTGTTGAATCCTCCCTTTGCGATCAAAGCCCGAATTGAATTCTTCCAAGACGCCACCATCACTCGTTGTGCGTGCCTCTACTTGGCCTCGTTTCCGATCCCGCATAATCCCAACCAACTCGTGCACGTCGGCGGAAGTGCCACCGCTACTTCGAAATATGTCGTCTGAACAAATTGACGCTCCGAAGGCGGCCGAGAGCGCTCCTCCACAGCAGGTCCTGCCCTCGCGTCCGGCCAAGCAGCCCAAGGAGAAGACGGCCAAGGGTGGCAAGAATGCTGGTCTGGAGGTAAGAGGAATGAAGAAAGCAAGGAATCCTCTCGTGGGCGCGGAGTTCGGAGAAGAAGATCAAGCGCAAAATGGCACCGGGAGCAGGAAAGAATCCTAACTGACAATTATTGATATAGCTTCCTGAACTCCCACAATTCATTCAGCACCGATTAGATATTTTCGACCAGATCAAAGCTAGACAGGATGCGGAAATTGCTGGTGCGTACTACGAATCAGGCATTGCGAGCAGTCAATCGCCGTCCAGCTTCATCCTCGACCAAGGACGGAGGGGAAAAATACACGTCGCGACGAGAGAAAGAAGACCCATTAACCTGTACGAGACGACTGACGTGATCCATCATGATTGACAGCCAAGCCTCGCGAGGAAATCACAATTACTCTGTCAGATGGAAAAGAAGAAAAGGGTACCTCATGGGAGACGACGCCGCTTATGATCGCCAAAGGTATTTCCAAGTCGCTTGTCGAACGCACAGTCATCACCAAGGTTGATGGGGAGTTGTGGGACCTCACGAGGCCGCTTGAGAAGAGCTGCAAGCTCGAGTTGATTAGCTTTGATAGCGAGGAGGGCAAGGCTGTCTTTTGGCATTCATCTGCTCATATCTTGGGCGAGGCCTGTGAAAGACGACACGGCTGCTATCTTTGCAACGGTCCTCCTACCAAGGATCCTCCGGGCTTTTACTACGACATGGCGAACATGGACGGGTACGTACTCCAACCCTTTTTTTTAGTCGCCAGGCGCAGGTCAAATTGACCGAATAGGTTCCGAACTGTTCTTGTCCCTGAAACTAACTCCGTTTGTGTAGTCAAGCCGTTGCTGAGGAGGACAAGAAGGCCCTCGAGACCATCGCCAACTCCATCATTAAGGAGAAGCAGCCGTTTGTTCGTCTCGAGATGACCAAGGACGAATTGCTCGAAATGTTCAAGTACAGCAAGTACAAGGAGTATTTCATTAACCAGCGCGTGCCCGAGGGCACCAAGTCTACCGTCTACCGATGTGGCCCCCTCATCGATTTGTGCCGTGGACCTCACGTGCCCAATACCGGAAATATCAAAGCATTCTCTGTCCTTAGAGTAAGCTTTCGCCAATGTTCCCGCCCCAACTCATCCAGACAGATGTGCTCAAACATGTTATATGCTCTACAGTAGACCTAACGTAACGTACTAACGCAATTCAGAATTCTGCCGCGTACTGGCTCGGCGACAGCAAAAACGAGTCTGTTCAGCGAATTGCCGGCATCTCCTTCCCCGACAAGACAGCTCTCGCCGAGTACAAGAAGTTCTTGGAGGAGGCTGCCAAGCGAAACCATCGCAAGATCGGCCAAGACCAAAAGCTCTTCTTCTGGGACGAGATGTCTCCTGGGTCCACCTTCTGGCTGCCTCACGGTACTCGCATCTATGACTCACTGATGACACTGATCAAGGGGGAGTACAGAAAACGAGGCTTCCAGGAGGTCATGACTCCCAACATGTACAAGTCTGACCTGTGGAAAACTTCGGGTCATTGGAACCATTACGAAGAGAACATGTTCACTTTTGATGTCGAGAAGGAGAGATTCGGACTGAAGCCCATGAACTGCCCTGGCCATTGCAAGATCTTCAATCACTCCGATGTTACCTACAAGGATCTGCCTTGGCGCATGGCAGATTTCGGTGTTCTTCATCGCAACGAGTTTTCTGGGGCTTTGTCTGGTCTCACGCGTGTGCGCCGATTCCAGCAGGATGATGCTCACATTTTCTGTACAATTGCTCAGGTTTGTCAAGACTCTCGCTTACCGGACGTGACCTAACTTGCTTGAGCCACTTGTCTTTATTTATGGTCGTTCCAAGCAACAAGGATGACTCTATGCTGACTGTGCGGCACATGTAGATTCAACAAGAAATTGAAGGAGCATTTGACTTCCTGTACAGCATCTATGGTCTCTTTGGCTTCGAGTTCAAGCTGAAGCTGTCTACGCGTCCCGAAAAGTTCATTGGAGATATCGCGGTGTGGGACATGGCCGAGTCCAAGCTCAAGGATGCTCTTGATTCCTTCACGCAGAAGATCGGCTCTCAGTGGGAGGAGAACCCTGGCGACGGCGCCTTCTACGGCCCCAAGATTGACATCACCGTGTACGATGCTCTACGACGAGACTTCCAGTGTGGCACCATTCAGCTGGATTTCAACTTGCCCAAGCGCTTCAAGCTACGATATGTCCAGGGCAAGGACGAATCGCCTGCCGAGGGCGCTGGTGTGGAAGAGGATCTGCCCGTCGGCTACGCCAGACCCGTCATGATCCATCGTGCCGTCCTGGGCAGCTTTGAGCGCATGATTGGTATCCTCACAGAGCACTTTGCCGGCAAGTGGCCGTTCTGGCTCAGTCCGCGACAGGTGCTGGTTGTGCCTGTCATGCCTGCGGTGAACGACTATGCCAAAGAAGTTCAAAACATGTGCTACGAAAAGGGCCTGTTCGCCGACGTTGATCTTAGCGGCAACACATTCCAAAAGAAGATTCGAACTGGTCAACTAGATCAGTATAACTTCATTTTCGGTACGTTCTTGCCAGCGTGGAGCTGTTTCACTCGACTTCTCGCGCTTTGAACTCGATGTGAAGCCCATGACTATGCATGACATGGTGTGATACCGGCTTCCCTTTCTTTTCTTTTCTTCCTAAGCCTTCAGCTTCTCTGATCGCTTTTCTTCCCACTGCCCCTTCCCCATTCCGTTGAGCAAGAAAGAACGAAACTTTGTTGCGTATCCAGTTCATGTTTGATGATCCATGTGCTAACGATGTTCACTCTCACTACAGTCGTCGGCGCCGAGGAGGCAAAGTCACGCACGGTCAATATCCGCAACCGCGATGACCAGAGCACCCAGAACAAGGGCGAGCTCATCCCTCTTACTGAGGCGCTCGACCACATGATGAGGCTCAAGGAAGAGAGACGTCTCGCGAACAAGTTTTAGTTTTTGTATGCTCTGGGCATGCACTGGTTTAGAAGCGGAAAAGCACAAGCTAAACTTGGGTGGGTTACTGAGTTGACTGAGTTTATTTTCTCTGGTGGACCCATGGAAAAGCGCACCTTTTTTGAATCAAGTCAATGCAAGGAAGGTCTTTTGACATGGGAATCTGGCGTGTTCGATATGATGGTGATCTTGAATGCGTACACTTTTCGCTAGTGATATGAAGACAGAAACTGTTAAAAAAAAAGCCTATAGACAAAGAGATTTGAGATGATGGAGAATGATTAGCGAGTTTTGTTGGATGTTCGCAGCGGTGGCCATCATGACGACCACCGCTCGCCAACTGAGGAGCAGGAGATAGCCGTATAATGTGATGATCATTTATTAAAATGTAGCGCGGGATACCTGTACGTGTCATAACTACGGTCATAGCCACGTAGAAGAGCAAGGTTGCGAATATGAGCCATGTAGAACGCGCAAGATGATGATGTGGGTGTTGCGTCGAGTAGCCCAAAGTAAATCTACCTATGTACCTACTGCTGAACGACACTACAGGCAAGAAGTGGACAGGCAAGGAGATACTCGGACATGGACAAATGGAGACCCCGCCAGATCTTTGCGTATCGTGGAAACAGGAAGTAAGATCACAACACTGAAAAGAGGCAAAATGAGACTACTAAAACTGTACCTACCTACTCCGAGGAGATTCTGGCGTTCGTGGGACGAGCCAAGTTCCAACGTAGCTGTATCAGGGTGTACCTCACGTAGATATGACAAGTCACAGAAAGAGCACCGGAGGACTCAGGAGAAGGAGTAAAAGGGGGGCGCCCGCGGAGTCGAGTAAGCCCACGAGAAGCGGCTTTGGCCGCAACAGTGTAATGTATGAGCACCATGGAAGTTTCGAGTACTACAGCTACCTACCTTGGCTTATTGACTAGTGTTTTTACGTTATTGTAGACCTTCCTCTAGTCATACGCGCGCTCGTACGGGCGTGTGATTATTAGGCAAAACTGAAGAAATTGTGTGCCGACGCGCAGCGGAGGCGCACATTT
>QEQW01000306.1:0-30759 GCA_004016085.1 Claviceps quebecensis
CTCGGTTTTGCCTATCTCTTGGCGCCTGGCACAGCTTAGCGTCACTGCATTTTATCCGTCGTTATTGCCACACTGGCTGCTATTAACCCCGTGGTGCAGGCCGGCGACTGCACACCTGGCCTAGACTACTGCGGCCATACTCTCAAGGAACATGGTAAAGACGTATTCCTTGAAGGCCAGATGCCCAGGGTTCGCTGCTAACATGTTTCCTACCCAAGGCTGGCAAGAAAAGAGACTGGATGGCCACGAATTGTATCATTGCGAATCCAAGGACAACGTCACACCGATAAAGTACTGCGACTATGGGTGTCACGATAGAGGCGCTGGGAGAAGCGACACTTGTTGGGAGGGCGCTGCAATCTAAAGGGATTGATGCCGTGGTGAAAGGGCATTGGAGCACGTCTTGTCTATGCTATCTCTACATCAAGTTTTATTAAGCTCCATGGCATGTTACATGTACGATGTTCGGGCTTTCGCTTCTACGCCAGCACGGAGAAGAAGTAACATACATGCTATAGACGATATCATGATGATTGGTGCGTGTGTCTTCACTGGTCAGTGGTCACTGTGGTGTCTCGGCATGAAACCCCCGCTGCAGTAGACGGGCCTTGGCCAGGTTCGGCCAACATGATTAAACTGCAGAATATTGACCGAATGTTTCTACTTGGATGCTTGTTTTCATGGTGATGTCACAGGCATGGAACGAAGAGGGGGCGATGTAAGAAGCTGTTCCAGTATCACGCAGTAAAAAAGAAAAGCGCCCCATGAACGGCCAACCCAGAAAGAACTTGGAACACTCACCCACTGTAGACTGTAACAGCCGGACAGGTACACCACCTGCAGCATATGAATACAGACAGAATCCTCGGTCCATTCGCAATCGATCGAAAAATTTGTCGATGCGCCAAGGGCTCCTTATCAAGCTTGCCCTGAGTCAAAGACTCAAAGTTGACTCTTGTGGCCCTCGCTGCAAGCTCCGGGTCCACGACAGTCTTACGTTCTTGACAGAATCCATCACATGCAGAGCTCATTGAACCCACTCGAGAATCTGGTATAAAAGGCTCTCATACGACGCCTTGGTCAAAATCAAATCCCGATTCCTCTATCTTCCAATATCTTAGTACTACTTCCTCAAGATTGGAACAATATTGAGTTGGACTTCAAAAAGTATTTACCATGGTTCAAATTCAATCTCTTTTTCTCGCCACCTTGGCTACTATCAGCCCCGTGGTCCAGGCCGCCTCGTGCTTACATGGACTTTACTACTGCGGTCATACCCTTTACGGCAGAGGTGAAGAACCACTCCTTGAATCCAAAGACAAATGCTTCGGGCTCAAACAAATACTAAACATACTTCTTATACCAGGGTGGACCAGGCAGCAAGTGGAATCTAGTGTGCTATATTATTGCTGGAATCCTGGTCAAGTGAGGGTCGCAAAGAGATGCAATGCCCTAGGATGCGCTGACGCAGGCAGCGGCAATCACGACTACTGTCGGTCGGAGATATTCTTATAATTCCTCCGACCACCAGGGTCCAGGGAAACGGGGCATATTAAACCTCTTTTCCCATACTATCCCTACATCATAAGCTTCAATGGTCCCTGGTATGAATAATGATTGGACGTTCATTTATAGTCTAGCAGCCCACACGGAGAATAAGAAGTACGACGGTTTATACGGAGTACATTATATGAATCATGGATGGAGAAGTGTGTGCGCACTGCGTGTAATAGATGGTTTGCAGCCTCGTTACGGTAGAGTTGCATCGACGGTCAGACAAGTTTCAGATGACAGATCTGACCGACGTGATCAGGATTCGGACCGTAAGACGTTGGTAGGCCCGGTGTTTTAACTTGAATCTGAGTCAATCTGTAGCCATTCTATAAGCGTTCATAGTTGATTCGAGCTTCAGGCTCGTCTCCTGGTGAAAGAGGGTGCCAGGTTGGTGGTGGTGACCACTGACTCGGACCTGGACCGAGACCTCGCCTGAGCGATATTCTGAGGTCTCGTTCCAACTTCCTTGTGCTGGCCCCTCTATCATATTTCAAGCTCATGGCACGACTGATTACCCGTTCATGAGCTATAACGAAGGATAAGCAAGATGTCTATACATGCCCCCGCATGTGCGTACAGCTGTGCACGTGCTGTGGTGAGTGAGTTTAAGAGATTCAAGAGAAGAAATAGCCGTGATTAGACAGAAATGACTGTGCCATAAACTCTGTTTCGCATTGCTCACATCGTACAAATTGTCCGGATCGGTGCATAGATTGCCGTCTCAAATCGCCGCGTTGGCTGTGATATTTCCAACACTTGCCCAAGGGCCAATGTACAAATCCTAAAGAGCTTTGGAAGCAATATACAAGGTAGTTACAAGCCCATGTATGCTGGCCAGTGACTCCATGGACCTCCCAGTAAGGAAACGAAACATTGCGCAGTCCTTGTCCAGTGTTGAAATCCTGAGTAGGTGCCAAGTAGTCACGCCGTTTATACGACTCAAACCTCGCCCATCGAGGCCTGCCGAGTCGTTCACGGCTTTCACTGGCATCTGGAGGCGCTGTGAGGCCGTGATAAGATCGCCCACTTCTTGGTTCGATGGGCTTCGACGGGAATTCCTTTCTGGCAATGGCCACCAGGCGTACCCAATGACGAAATTCAGCGGAGGCATGATTTCTTACTAGCATGAGACAGAAATTGGAATCCAGTCTGGAAGGCCTGAGCGCGTGCCATTCTCTTCTCATCTATTCTTGTGTAGTGTAAGAGAGTGAGAGTCTCCAAGAGGTTCAGCAACATTGAAACAAGACAGGTAGGTGATATGGATGCAAAGCGCCCGTTCTGCGAGACCCAAAAACGCTGTCTCTGAGGCCCTGAGCTGCTCTTAGTCGAGCGCCGAGGTGGTAGACCACATGATCTGCTAATCGCATGTACTGGTGAGCTTTCTTCTTTCTTTTTAACAGCGTAGGCGTGAAGTTACCTGTGGGGATGGATGGCTCGATCGTAAGCCGTGCCGTTGGACAAGGTACGTCATATCCTGATACAAACGACGGAAGAACAGGCGGATAGTGTCCGGCCAAAGGGATTCAAGAGAGTAAGTTTTCCGTCAAAGAACAGGCTCAGCGCTAATCATGCTCTTCATTTTAATCATTGGGTATCGTCCAGAGAATAGAAAAACAAAACTCCGTCCCGCCCCTACCGGCGAATCCAGCTCAAAAAGCGGCCGGCACACTGGCATCATCAGCCCCCTACTCCACGAGGCTGAATTTCAATCCCGGATTCTGGCCTGTCAAAGTGGTGTCTAGAAATTCGTGCAGCGGACTGATGAGGCTACGTCCGTCTGCCACTATATCTCTGGCACCGTGCTTCGCATAACGATGCTTGGCAATGTTGTTAAGGGCACAGTCTTGCGTACAGTACAAGGTTGCTCGCTTCAGTCTTAAACACTCGTTGCAGCAGACTACTTTCGGTACCCCATCATCCATCTCCTCGTCGTCGTCAAAGAGCTGCACACAATGGTCGCCTGCTTCACAGTCGTGCATGACATCCACATGGGCATCCTATCAGCATGTCAGCAATCGAGATTTTTCGCCACCATTTCCACGATATCATATCCGCTTGAAGGCGTTCAACTCACATGACCTTTTCTGTAACAGTCTTCGGAGCAGTAAACTGTGAGCTTACCATAACTTCCAGCCTGCACCAACGCCTGGCAAACGGTGCAGGAGAGCACGTCGCTGAGGGGCACATCCCTCCCACAGACCATGCAGGGTGGGAGGTCGCGGAGCTCGGGTTTGATACTAGCAGCTTGAGCGGCCTTGAGGCTCTTGGCCTGCAATTTGTTCTGCTCAAACGCTGTCTTGGCCCTTCGCAGCTCGTCCAGCCTCCTCATATGGGCATCCCGCTGCGGCTGCGCGCTCCTGCTTCTTTGGATATCGAGGACAATGTTGTCTATCACATCCTCTAGCGTCATGCTTTCGCTGCGTTTGTAATCCTCGAGATATCTTTCGGCATTTTCCAGAACCTTCCCAGTCGATTGGTCGATGAAGAACTCGGTAATATAGATCTTCTTCACTTCTGCGCTGTCCTTTGCCGCACTCACCTTGTCGGCAAACTCGTCCACGTCCGATGGCCAGTTTGGAGGCTTTCCTATGCCTTCAATCATGGTCTGGACGAGCTCATCCCGTGATCGGTCTGGATCGTCAAGCATGCCTCTAATCTCTTGCCGGTCTACGCCGTGATCAGAAATCGCAATGAACTCAGGATACCTGCGTAAAACCCAGCGGTACCAGGCCTCCTTTTCGGACTCGATTCTCGCCTCGATGGATTCGATGTTCCGCTTGCCATGCTTGACGTCCTGGAGAAGGCCGTCCAGTTCGTTGGTGAATGCTTTTCGCTGAGTGAACCATTCTCTTTCCTCACTGTCGCTGAACCGTGACCGTAATCGATCTATCACCTTCCCGTAGCACTCCTCGCACTCCTCAACCTTGTCCTTTCCACAAGTCTTTTTGCATGTTATTTTCAGGGCCCTCACTTGTGATATACAGAGTGTCTTTTGCCGCTTTAAAGCATTGAGCTCCGTCCAGTGCTCGGGCATGGAATGATTCGAAGGACCTGCCATTCTGAAAGCGAATCCTTCTCCCTCGATATAACGCGGGAGATGGAACAGCAGGTCCTGGCCGAGCCCTGGTCTACCCTGACTACATACACTGTGATGGGTTCTACACCTGCCGCCGGGGTTGAGAAGTAGACGTGTGACTCGTTAGTGAGTCCAAAGGGCGCCGACTGAGCTGTTATGATTCGCTCTGTTCCTCTTCGTTCCTGTGACAAACCTCGTGGTAGAACTCGATAGGAGGTGTAATGGTAGATTCTACAAGAATTCGACGCGAGTGAGTGAAAACAAGGGTGTCCCGCGCTTTTGTCGATCAGCTTGGCACTTGCAAGTTGCTACCCGTAGCCCGTGTCATGAAGCCTTATCTTAGGTAGGTACCTATGTACCTCAGTAGTTTCGTGCGATTCCCGAGGTTCACACGGTGAGGCCCCACACTCGTTCCGCATTGATGGGATTGATCATTGCATCGCTACCTACCTACCTAACCTACGGAAGCAAGATATGCTTCACGAGAGAGATGTGCTTTGCGCCGACAACCTTGCTACAACAACAAGCAGCGCTACTTGCCTTCACCCTATCCGCAGAACGCTGCTCATCGAGTCAACATACTGAAGCAAACGGCCCAACATGGTATTCACCCCCACGCCTCGTTTGCCCTTCATCGCAAGCCGCAAAGAATATCGGACTAACCCGCGTGATTAGGCTGACAAGCTTCGTACTCAACAAGAGCTCGATCGCCTGCAGGCCAAATACATTGGAACAGGCCACCCCGATACCACGACCTGGGAATGGCGAACAAATCTGCAACGAGACACATACGCCTCCATTGCAGGCCATCGACCTCTCCTTGCCTATATTGCACTGGCAGAAAATGAGCCCCTAGTCAAGGTTCGCGCCAGGATGATCCGGGTATGTCTCCACCACTATCGATCTTGTCAGTATATTAGAGAATGCTAACATGCAGTTCTTCGGAAAGAAAATGCTTCAGCCGGCTGGACCACCGCCACCACGAGAAGACTAGAGTTCAAGCCAAAGCCAAAGCCAAAACCGAGGCCAAGGCCGGAGTTGTTCAGGACTTGTTACAGGATATTACATGCATGGAGTTGGATGGCGTTGGTGGGATCATTTGTATATATACAGAAGGCGTTCACTGCTGGCAATACCCCTGGATGTGTCCATGGATTCGAAGAACCATTTTCTTGTAAAATCCCTTCGTTTCGGTTTATACTGAGATCAAGGCTGGTAAAAGGCACCTAAAACGAGTGTTTGGGGTATCATTTCCCATGAATATTGCTCCTACCCCACCGAACCCTTCTGATTCGGTCGTATTCCACTACTTACTGGCATCGACCTCTTCTTCAACTGGAACTCGCTTGGATTTGGGTTTCTCCTTCAATCCCAGGCTAGATCTTAGTTTCTTCTCCAAGTCGGCATCCGAGCCCGCGTAAACCTCTCGCACCACGCCCATCACGCCATCGATTCCAATTTCCTCCTTTGCTCGTGGCCCAACGTGCCACGTAAGTATTTGCTCTCCGTCCTGTCCCACAGGTGGCCGATCAATGCTCTTGATTACATATCCGTGCTTTTCCATCTTCTTCAACGTGACTTCCGTCTTCTCGCTCGACACGTTCTTATCAGCGTTCAGCCGTAGCAGGTATCGCTTGAGCTTCTGATCGGTTAACTCGCCGCCGTTGAGCCAGATCAGAGAAACGACAAGGGTGTAAAATGCGACATAAGTTGCTTCATCATCTGCGCTCGGTATTTTCGAGGGTTTGATGATCTCTGCGCTCCGGTATACGCTGGGTAAGGTAGATGTCAATATGTAGGCGCCCGATCCGATTTTGGGTTGTGAATTCGTTCTCATAGCTGAGAGCCATTCGTTAGTCCCCTTCTATCCGCTTTCAGCAGGCCATTTCTATGCTAGGGAGGTTCGACGCACCTTGTCTCTTCTCCTGAAGGGACATCTTCTCTCGAACCGGCAGCTCCCTAAGTTCCATTCCCCAAACTTGCCTTAATTGCTGCTGGGCGAGATTAAAGATCTTCTTGAACGATCGACCTCGATTTTGTAGCACTGAGTAAGGTTGATTGATGTTAGCCGTGAAAAGGCGCGTTTGTTACTGGGAATTTCATTTTACCTCTTTCTTTGATTCCGTCCCGTCCGTCTCGTCGTATAGGCCTACGCGAGAATTCGCACGATAGTGCGTATCGGACGAGCTTCTTCGCTAGTTGTTCATCGGCTCTGCTTCCTGCCTCTTCTTCCTCATTGAAGTCGTCTGCGGCTTCTTGATCAGACGAATCCATTCGCGGTCTTTGCCTAGGTCGAGTATTGTGGTCCAAATCATCATCGTCCGCCTTGAAGCAAAAATTAGATCCCGCTTAGGGCATGCTATTGGCATATAGAACAGCTTACCGGTCGTCTTCTACTTGCGGATGGCGGCATAGCAGATATTCAGGGCACGGCGAGGAATCGAATAGGTAGGAAGTGTCTGTCCGTTCGAGACGTGAGATGATGGTCGACTTGCTGTATACGGAGTACAAGGCACGGGGGTTGTAAGATTTAGGTACTGTACATACATAGATGATCTCACGAGTCACAATAGGTATGTAGTAGGTACGGACGAACTTTGGTGGGGCAGAGATTGACGACGCGTAAAAAGCCCGAATCGCGACTCCGTGCATGATCATCATCCATCAGAGCTTATCGATAAGCCGACTGGGTCTCAATTTTTCCAACGAAACATGATTTCGTAGTGTCAAGCCGCGAATGCCGAAGCGACAAAGAGGAAAGACAAGATGTTGCACCCTCTTTCCAGTTGAACCTCGTTGATAATGCTGCCACGGTCGGCGCAAGTGTCGCGCATGTGTCTGGCCTGCCGGCTGGGCATGGCGCAGCGACCAGTCGCTTTTCACGCTCGACTCCCATCAAGTTTCAGTACACCATCGCAGCGACGACTCGCATCCGATACCACAATTATGAGTAAGGAGCGGATGCAGGCTCTCATTGCGGGATTAGATGACCCTTCCAGCGCAGAGGTCAAAGAGGAGCATGCAACGAAGGGAAAGTCTCGTCAGCGAGCGCCTAAGGGTCGACCTCGAGGCCGAGGCAGAACAGGTAATACTGTTGAAGAGTTGGCAGAATGGGATGTAGAGCCCTCGAGCCAAGACACAAAAGCTGCGCAACATGTCAAAGAGGAGTGGCACGACATCGAACCCATCCCCAGCGAGAACGACGACATCGGTCCGCCAAAGACTGTGCACGAAGGCCACGAAGGCCACGAAGGCCACGAAGGTGCATCACGTCCCCGCCGCGAGAGATATCGGCGCAAGAAGCCAAGGCGTCGCAGGCTTATAAATCTCGAAAGCATCGGCATTGACGCCCTGGGCAAGCCTGTCAATGTTCTTATCCTCAAAGATCCGAACAGAATCATGGGACCCTTCAGGGTCCTACCGACAATGAAGGATGAGACAGGCCCTGGCCTTCCATTCGATCCGCAAACTGTATACGCGTCCAATGACACGTCTTTCTCCGACGAAGTGCTGCAAAATTTTGAAGAATTCAAGCCCCAAGAGAAGATCATGCGGAAAATAGAGTTTGAAAATCTGATGAGCAGTCTTGCTAATAGCTTTACCGCCTCCCAGCTGCTGGCTTATCTCAACGAAGGGACATGGAACTATGCGCCGGACGTTGACAGTGGACCCAGCTTTCCATGGATACTCAAAAAAAGCTTTTGGAAGTCCAACGAGCCTGATCCACTCCGATGGAGCGATTTGACGTCAAAACAACATCATGCAGCGACGATACTGACCGGGAAGTGGGGTGTCGAAATTCAGGAGCAGGTCGAAGGGCTTGGGGAGAGTGTGTTTTGGCTAAAGCCCAATGTCTTCCAGCTTATCACGCGTGAGTCCAACCTCTATATCTTGTCGCAGTATATACGCCTGATGATCTAACCTTGGGATTCCTGAACTTTAGAATCCTCAAGTGGTATCATCGAACGTCTCAGCAACGATTTCCTAGACACGTCAAAGAACGAGCGCATCAGCACGCATCTCAAAGAATGTCGTATAGGCGTCTACACTGGGCGACCCAACGTCACCACGATACTGAGTCGTCTGGATGAGATCGCTCGGTCAATAAAGTCGCAAACCATATCTGTCCAGCAAATCAAGCAGGAGGACCTTACTAAGCTGGTTTTGGACGAGCTGGCAGCCATTACCGAAACGGTCTTGCAGTATGATTCAGATAATGCAGTAAGCTCCGTCTCCCGCTCCTCATGCATAGAACATATTCAAGTTGTAGGGCAAGCCAAGCTAAAAGCAGATGATTCATCTAGACACTTGACGTCTCGTGGCTACCGACAAATCTTCTGGTATCGGGAGCAGAGCAAGTCGAAAGCCCCGCCGACGTGGTGTTCAGGCTATTGGTCGGCAGACAGGCTGTGCCTCACACGACCCGAGTCCTCGCCATGTCAGGAACGCAGCCCTCTGTATCTAAAGACAGTCTCTTCTTAAGCTACAAGCGCGGCAGGAGAGGCATGTCCTGGAGAGACAAGTTGCGGCAGTGGTACCGCTGCGTAAATCCTGTTGGGAAAGCCGTCGACACTGAGACACCGACACTTAAGTTTACCAAGAAGGTGACTCTGCCACAGCCAAAACCCGAAGCTGTGTCCCCTGGCGAGCGGGCTGAAGTCGTGGCCACGTTTGGCCATATTCTACTCGCAAAGCCGACACGAGCGGCCACATCAGACAAGCGCGCGCGAAGAGTCCTCTCGACGCGAATCCCGCATCCTGCGGCCCTCACTGCTGCCACCGATGCTGAAGTTTCCAGTTCCCAGAAAACGACAATCGTCCTCCACTTCACTTCAGACATCACGGCCACGGCCACAACTTCTTCAACTTCACCTAGTGGGGCCGTTGTCCCCCAAGTTCGTCTCCATGTACCAGTCGACTCCTCATCAAACCTTTCCGATTTTTCCGTTCCGGACACAGCTGCCTTGGAAGCTATCATTCCTTGGTACCAAAGCGACATACTACTTCCAGAGGAGAGCGTAGATGTCCGTCTCACCCACACACGCATCCTCCCCCTCAACAGCAAAGAGCAGCCATCACTGCAAGAATTCCTGCAGGCCTCGCAGTTCAATCTGCTCCAGGGACAGCTCCATACCCCCAGCCGCACCACCTTTTCCATCCCCAACAAATGGTTATTCTCTTCCTCCTCCACCAGCACCACCACCAAACTAGAACACACGGACGAGACCACAGATCAGCCCTACATGTTCGCAGGTCTCGAGATCCAGCAAACCGTCTCCACAGAATGGCACGGGCATACCCTCCAATACAGCAGCATCGAGGCAGGCCAGCACGCCGGCCAACAGCAAAGCCTATCCCTCATCGCAGGCCCCCCCCAAGCTTCCAACAGTCCCGGCCTCCTCACACGAGACCAACTTGCCAGCTTTCTCACCCTAGTGGCACAGACTGCTTCCGGGGTCCATTTCTCATGGGACAATGGCCACATGCTCATGCGGGAGAAACCCCAGCGGGAGCAGTCCAGCGAGGACATGATGGATGAGCAGGCCACGGATGCGGAGCAAGAAGCAGCATATGAGCGCGCTTAATGTGGTAACTTTCTAAAAAAAAAAAAAACATAGCATCTATACATAAGACTGTGGGCATGATGTTTCGAGGGTTTGCTATGAGCGAGATGAAGAAACGTCAAGTCGTTATCGTTTCTCTCTGTAAGAAAGTTTCAGCATGAAAGGGGCAATTCTTCCCTATGACAGGACTCAGATGTTCAGAACTCAATTTGAGCGGATTGTATAACATGGAGTATGAGCAAATGGTTGTACACTACATATACATGATAATGTACCATAGCTAGACACAATGAACAGAGATCGGATCTGGACAAATGCTGTGATGAAATGGCACCATGCGAGTGATTGCTTGGAGGATAGACTTTCTCCTTCGCCTCGTTCAAGAGCACTACTACATCTATATGGCAAGAGGAATAGCGGCCTGTCTGTTGTGCACGGGATCAAACTGTACGTTCCTCACCAATTGACAATGGTCCATGGGCGTTGGACTTACGCAGGAACGTAGCAGGTTGGATGGCAAGCCACAAGTAGGAGCACCAGCACTCATGCGGCAAACGACGTGGTGAGTGAAGACTGAAGACACAGATCAACATTAATCATTAGAATCAGCACTCGGCACAATGCCTCACGTAGAACAAGAAAACCAAAGTAGAGTCTAGGAGTGATTCTTATAAGAAGCCTAGTCTAATGCCCCTTTTCTAAGAGCCTAATCCCTAAAAAAGGTATTACTCATAAACCCATTTTTTGTCAATGGGTGTACCACGTTAACAAAGGAAATAGTTTGTTGCTCATCCACAGCAAGTTTACATGATTGCGTCGAGGAAATAACAACAGTATATCATAAGCCCACCGGCTCAAACACAACAAGATTTTATACGATAGGAATCGCTTATTTCTTGCCAGCCTTGGCAGCAGACTTGGTAACCTTGGCGGAACCGGCAGCGGCCTTCTCAACGGACTTGATGACACCGACAGCAACGGTCTGACGCATGTCACGGACAGCGAAACGACCCAGGGGAGGGTAGTCAGTGAAAGCCTCAACACACATGGGCTTGGAGGGAACCATCTTGACGATGGCAGAGTCTCCAGACTTGATGAACTTGGGGGCATCCTCAACGGCCTTGCCGGTACGTCGGTCAATCTTCTCCTTGATCTCGGCGAACTTGCAGGCAATGTGGGCAGTGTGGCAATCGAGGACGGGAGCGTAACCAGCACCGACCTGACCGGGGTGGTTGAGCACGATGACCTGAGCGTCGAAAGAAGCGGCGCCCATAGGGGGGTCGTTCTTGGAGTCACCGGCAACGTTACCACGGCGGATATCCTTGACAGAGACGTTCTTCACGTTGAATCCGACGTTGTCACCAGGGTTACCCTCGGAAAGCTGCTCGTGGTGCATTTCCACGGACTTGACTTCAGTGGTGACGTTGGCAGGAGCGAAGGTGACGACCATACCGGGCTTGAGGACACCAGTCTCGATACGGCCGACAGGAACAGTTCCAATACCTCCAATCTTGTAAACATCCTGGAGGGGAAGACGGAGAGGCTTGTCGGTGGGACGCTTGGGGGGCTCAATGGAGTCAATGGCCTCAAGCAGGGTCTTTCCGGTAGACTTGCCAGCCTTGGTCTCCTTCTCCCAGCCCTTGTACCAAGGGCAGTTGGTGGAGGCGGAAAGCATGTTGTCACCGTTGAAGCCGGAGATGGGCACGAAGGCAACAGTCTTGGGGTTGTAGCCGACCTTCTTGATGAAGTTGGACGTCTCCTTGATGATTTCCTGGTAACGAGCCTCGGCCCACTTGGCGGTGTCCATCTTGTTGATGGCGACAATGAGCTGCTTGACACCCAAGGTGTAAGCGAGCAGGGCGTGCTCACGGGTCTGGCCGTCCTTGGAGATACCAGCCTCGAACTCACCAGTACCGGCAGCGATAATCAGGATAGCGCAGTCAGCCTGGGAAGTACCAGTAATCATGTTCTTGATGAAATCACGGTGACCGGGAGCATCTGTACGGACGAACAATTAGTACCAATCCGAATCAAGCAGTCGTGCATCGATCAACTTACCAATGACAGTGACCATGTACTTGGGAGTCTCGAACTTCCAGAGGGCAATGTCGATGGTGATACCACGCTCACGCTCGGCCTTGAGCTTGTCAAGAACCCACGCATACTTGAAAGAACCCTTTCCGAGTTCGGCGGCTTCCTACAATTCGAAATAAGTCAGAGACAATGTCGATATTTAGACTTCATGGATAGATGTCGCAGCGTTCAATTTTTCATGCTCGATGGACGGATTGAGGTAAGTGGAGACACCCCGCCTCGGCGAGTCAGACGTGAGAGGGTGAGCCCCACGGCTGAAGAATTTTTTTCGTCAAGTGCTGCCTCAAAGAGTGGCACACATTGCATACCCGCCAAGGCAGAATCACAAATCCACAGATTGGTGAGAGACGTGAACAAGAATGAAAAAGCTCTTACCTTCTCGAACTTCTCGATGGTACGCTTGTCAATACCACCACACTGGTAGATCAAGTGACCGGTGGTGGTCGACTTGCCGGAATCGACGTGGCTAAGCTTGAGTTAATTTTGAATTTTTGACAATGACGAGTGGAAGTTCGTGAACATACCCCTAGAAGTAAATCATGTTAGCAGTCGTACTCGAGGGCAGAATTCATTGTAGACATACGATAACGACCACGTTGATGTGGGTCTTTTCCTTCTTGTCACCGGGAGCCATTTTGACTGTTTGAAGAAAGAGAAATTGTTGGAAGGTTTGTGAGTAGCTTGACGTGAAGATACTATGATCGAGTTAGCGACTGATGACACTCTGTTTCCATCAACCAGCGATAGAACGAGTGATGAGTGTATGTCGAGACGGGGAGAAGGCATACCAATTCGCAGATCGGATGCTTGAACCGGGTATGCGAGACGAGGAGCGAAGGGAGAAAAATTCGCAAACTGGTGGTGGGAGGGAAGGACTTAAAAGGGCGAGTGGAGGAGGGGGTGGGGTGCCAGTACTTGGACTGCGGCGCGGGGCAACCAAGAGGCAAGTGAGCCCATTGTGACCAGCTAGCCCTAACAGCCCAGAGGTTTTTTTCTTCCTGCCTCGCACCCCCTGCAGGGTTTTTCTCACATTTTGCCTTTTCTTGGCGCTCTGTTGTGCGTGGCGCAAGCCAATCACAAGAGCCGAGTTAGGCCCCTCACACTTCACATGTACCAGCGAGTCCAGTCCTACCAAATTGGTTCACCACGGCCGATGCGGCAGTGTAGATTTTCGCGAAATTCACGTTTCGATTATGATGCGTTCACGAACCATATTGCGATATCCTGTCGTGCTGCCTTGGATCAAACCTCGAGAAGCCTTGGCGCTTTTCAGTTTCAAGCAAATAGGAGCCATGGCTCCGCCAATATAAGACGAACTCGATAGCATAGCGATAGTTGATGAACGTTCTGCACTCCCGCCCTGCGCTCGTGTCACCGCTCGTCACGAGCTCTTTTACCTCCTCTCCTCAATCTGCACGGGCATGACAGCCTCAAATCTCGACGCTTCATCACACGACAGGCCGGTAGTATTAAGCAGCTGAGACTTGGTCTTCCAGGGCCATCGTTTTAGTGCTGTTGATGCTATAATCAAGCCAGGAACTGCTTCGGCCGATGAACGTTACTCCTCGATGTCGGAAAGCAGGAGTTTCACGATGGCCGAAATACCTACTCACGGAGGAAGGTACATGTCCATTGATAGTAGGTACAAAGTGGAGACATGGCTAGGCAGATCTGAGCAAGCGTGTGAAGAAAAAAATTCCTCCGCCGCGACCCAAAAACGTTTTGCGCAAGGCGGCCCAACCTTTTAGCCCCTCCGCAGCCCAAGAAGCGAGAAGAAAAAATTGACCGGGCACCACACAGCCGTTCGTGGCCTCTCTGGCCTCGAGTCGCATCAATGATAAATCATAACGATTTGTTTGAATTGCAACTTGCTGGATGGCACATTGAGATCATGGGGCCACGGAGTGTCACTCGCCATCGCTGTACAATATCTGCTTACGGAGTACACGACCTTTCCCGCAAAGAGAGGACTTTGGGTCGTTGGGTCGCGCGATCCCGTTGCCAGGTCGACTTCTCAAATTGCCCCTCAACGGACGTCATGCCCCACTATCCTCATCGTCGACTCGTCGACTCGTCGCGACTCGCATGTGCGATCCCTACGGAGTACCTAATGTACATAGGTAGGTACAACCTAGCTCCACATTGAGCGGGCTCGATTGGTTCAATCACAAGGTCAAGCGATCAAACCGCGGATATGTGACGGCCTGCCTGTGAGTCATTCGGCGTGTGTCCCAAGTAATGCGATCACGGCTTCTTTCAATTCTTTTCTTTTCGGCCTTCTTCTCTGGGCGAAACTTACCATGCGTTGGAAGCAAGATTTCCTCACAAAGAAAATCAAAAAATCGATGGCATGGAACCGGCCGGGGCTGCCGCATACAGCCAGGGTTAAAGCGGGCAGTTGGCTGCTCGCGGACCGCGGTTTGTTTCTCAGCCACAGCGGGTTCTTTTTGGTCGCCGCACCAGACAGAGTCACAGTGACAGGGCTGCAAACGCAAATCCCAGTCAGCTCACGCTGGGCAGAATCGCATTGCGTCAAGACTCAACACCACTTTCTGGCCATTGCCATGCTATGTTTCAATAAGACACTGTAAATAGGACGAAACTCGAAACTTGTCAGTCCAGTGCTGCAGTCAAGATGAATGACACGCTCTGCCTTTACCTGTTTCCATCATCAACATGGCTCTCTCACGAGAGTCAACTCAACTTCTTCAACGCTGCCTATTGTGCCAGTCTTCTTATGTAGATCTGCCCGTATACTTATGGCAACTCGAAAATCCAGCAGCGTGACAATCACGAAGCCATCTACTATCATTGGAGCTGGTGACGTCGCCACAATACCTGTCCATTGGTCCTGAACACCCCCTTGATTCGCCTCTGCAAACCCAAGACCTCGTCTTCTTCCTTTTTGATATTCGTACGAGGCGACAGTCTGGCTGCATTGCGATGAACTTGGCTGACGCTGCTATTGATACATATCTACCTAATCTTCACAAATATGACACCTTACCTAGATAAACCGGGTTAAATCTTCCAGACTAAGTAGATAGCCTTGTGTCCTCGACAGGAACACCAGATGACATCCATGAGCACACTCTAAATTTGGTGTACAAAACCTTTCCCGCGAATCCGTACAATGTGACTCCAATGCATAACCAAAGATAATCGCCCTCATTATTTCGTCCTCATTCATGCTTGCCATTCGTCTTGACCTTATGAGACCCAGCCGGTGTCTTCAGGCCCATCATCACAGCCACCGCAACGACAGCAATACCAGCTGCTCCCGCATTATACGCATACTCACGCCCTGCCCACCAGTACACACTCGTGAACAAAATCGGCCCCAGGCCCCGACCGAGCTGTCCCCAGCTGCGCAAATTTCCCAGCTTGGCGCCGCGCTCATCCTCATGGGCCTCGAAGCTGCTCAGGGCATTCAAGCCCGTCACCACCGTGGCAGACGTCATGGCAAGGCAGCTTGCCGCGATGTAAAGCCCTCCAATCGTGTCCACACGTGCCAGGAGAAAAAATGCCGTCAGGCACGATATGACCCCGATTCGCACAGAAAGCAGCGGGGGGAGTCTTCGAGTCACTCCACCCTGGAGGATAGATGCCACAAGACCAATGAAGCCCAGAAGTCTGCCATTATTGCCCGATGTGAACGTGAAGAGCTCGTAGGTCATAAAGGACAGAGAGCTTTCCATTCCGGAAAAGAACAGCAAGAAGAAGAAATGCACTGCATTAAGTTGGAAGTACGAGTTGGTTCTCTGGGAGAATTTCCCGTTGCCGTAGCTTTCCTTCTTGGCCTTATTCTCCAACTTGGCCCCCGTGTTGCCGCCCTTCTGTTGCTGCGTCAGAGACGGTAGCGTCTCCGGAAGATAAAGATACAAATAGATCGTCTCAGTGACAATGAGCACGAGACTAAAAGCAGCGGCGGTGGCAAAGGGATTCGCAGCCACAAAAGACTTTGTGCTTAGCCAAGCACCCAGACCGGGACCAAAGGTGAAGGCGATGGAGAAGCATGCTCCGATGACAGCCATGGTCGAGCCTCTCGAGGATTCATCGGATATATCACTCGCCATAGCAGTCGATAGCTGGATGTTGCCCTCAGAAAGACCACCCACAACGCGACTCGCAATGAAGGTCCGGAAGTCCACCGCGGCGACCCAGAGCAAGACAGAGAGGACGTTGCCGCACATGGAAGTCAACAGCGCGGTACGGCGACCATATCGATCGGATAGTCGTCCAATGAGCGGAGATGCGATCGCCTGCAATATTCTAGGAACACCCGATTAGTCCTGGTGTACAAAGCTGAGCCTCTTCTTTTTCTCTATGCCTCCGAAGTAAAAGAAACATAAGTATCTGCGCTAGGTAGCTTACGAGAACAAAGAGCCCATCGCTCCGCCAAGCAAAACAATATCATAGCGCGAGTCAATCGGCCGCGAAAACGAAGCTTTATATTGATTCAGCCCTCCGAGAAGTCGTTGCAGTAGCGTCTGTGGTCCGCCTCCAATCAAAGAAGGCGCCTCGCGATCTCGATAAAACTCCAGCAACTGGGGGAACAGCGGCAGGATAAAGGTGAAAGATATCTACGCTCTTGGGTGTCAGCAAGCAGGCACGGAAAGAAAAAAGAATAAAGGCGACGACGTTTGCCATGAAATAGGACCTCTATAGAACTTACCAGATCTAGTAACAAGGACACCACGATCACCTTGAGGACTCTCCTCCTCGTGGCAGGGTCTACCACAGCCATTGCGAGACACTTGGGGCGGCGTTCGACAACGAGTTGAAGGGTGGTTGCACAAATGGAGGGGCTCTAGAGAGGAACAGGGCGTAAAAGATATGGCAATATTGATTGTAGTGACATGAGAGAGTCTTCAACTGAACAGTGTTGGCTGGCAATGCCTTTAATAAGGCGCAGAAAGGAGCAGAGGCAAGACCAACAACGCGCGAAAGCGGCCGGAATCAACGGTATCGACACGATGCAGGTTCGCGGTACCCACAGTGACGAACCCCCGTCCCTGCGCCTCCCCGCGAAGCCCGTCAAAAGATGCGGCTGCGGGGGGTTTGTCGGGGCTGTGACGGTTGACTGGGCAGTGGGGTAAGCGAAGCCGTTGACATTGAAAGTTCACCACCAACCCCAACCGACCAACGGTGTCTTCGTCCGCTGGCAAAGTCTTGCGAGAGCATCGACAAGTTACAACCGATCTACATTACGCCACGGTGCGAGTTCTCCCGTGTTGGTGCGTAATATCACTCGAATTTGAACCACCATCCGGGCTGCAAAAATGGTTACTTCCCATCCATTTCCTATGTTTTCATTGGAATCCCGAAAAAAAAAAAAACATGACCGGATACGCCATCCACCAACAGATTGCGATCAGCCCACCCAGATTAGGTATGGGTGTAGACGCGAAGGCGCACATTTTGTCCCATCTCTTATTCACGCGACACAAATTCTATAAGGTTCTGAACGAAGCCTTGTTGGTTTTCTTGTTTCCATCTTCATCTTCCTTAACCGTTGCGCAAAGCCGCCCGTCTTGCGTCCCCCAGTCACACAAGTACATAATGGAGCTCAGACAAGATCCAGCATGAAACGAACACCTTTTGACCCCTAGCATCAATTTTAGCAAAGCTAGAAAACGAATGGGCCGTTCGGATGACGAGTTACTCACCTTGTAAGGAATGGGAATAAAGTAATCAGAAGCCATCTGACAATCCCGAGTCGTTGTGTCGAATATTCTCAACACACCCACATCTCCCTCACGGCGATCTTCGTCAAAATCACCTTCAAAAGCTCCTCCACTTCCCCATCTGCGGAACAATTTTGCGAGTGCAAGATGCAGCTCTGCGTTGGCAAGAGCCATTCCCAAACAGCTGCGCGTGCCACCTCCAAAAACCGCCAAATACTTTTCGAGGCGCTCTCCGTCCTTCAACCATCGTTCCGGATGGAAGCCCATCGGGTCTGGGAATATAGTTTCATCCATGATGGTCTTGTACGGGCTCATGCTGATGACTGTATTGGGAGGTATGTGCCAATCCTTCAAATTTTGATCGTCATGCACAACATGGGCTTCGTCGCGCGCAATTCGGGACAGTCGACCGCTGGTGCCAATGCCATGCCGCAAAGCTTCTTTGACTACGGCCCGAAGGAATGGCAACGACTCCAGCTTAGCAAGTGGCACAACCTCGTTGGGGTCTGGAATGGCCTCGAAAAGCTCGTCCCGCAGTTTTTTCAGCGTAGAAGGACGGTGTAGAAGATGGAAGGTAGCCAATGTGAGAGTCCAGGATGTAGTGAGAGTGCCGCCTTGTACCAAAATCTGCCCCTCCTGCGCCAGTCGTGCTGGCGTTTTCTCGTGGTCCGGCAATGCATCGGAGGAGAGTAGCTCATGGAAGATAGTAGTATGATTCACGTCAAGTTGCCACTTTTCAGTGTTCTCAGTTGCTTTGATCATCGCGATCTGGTCAACAATGTCATTCTTCATCTTCAAGAAGCCTGACCAACCTGGAGGAAGTATCAATAACAGAAAGTTTTATCAGGTCAAACACGGGAACAATAGATGGCTTACCAGGTATCCAGCGGCCAGAGAAAGACTCTGGCAATGCGTTGATTAATTTGAGGGCCCAATTTGCGTGTTTAACCAGAGGTCCCAAGTGAGTTCCCATCAGCAAGTTATCGGTGACTTCAGCGCCGAAGTCGGGCCGCTCAACTGCATTGTACTTGTTTAGAACATGCATCTCGAAGGGGGAGAGGTGATAGGATTACATACTGAGATGGTCGCTTCGTGCAAAGGCATATTCGTTTATGACATCTGGCGAACTTGGTTCAGTATACAGACTAATTCGAGCGCACCTTTCAGCCCGAAGGAGACCTACCGTTTGTAAAAGCCGAGAATGGGTACAAGATGTCAAGAGGTTGTCTATTCCGTGAAGCCGCAACTTTGTACAAGGCTTCCAGAAGGCTATCGACCCTCTCTTCGATGACGGCTTGCAAATTTCGGACACTCTGTGTGGAAAAAAATGGATTGATAGCTGATCTTCGAATTCTGTGATGGTCGTGGCCAATGGTTGCGAGCGCGCTGTCTAGAGAGGACAATGTCAGAGACACCTGTGTGATCATAGTTGAGTTATGCTTCCAGACGTATAGTATAGTCAACTGCTTACTCGGAGCTCCAAACTGAAGGAAGTAGGTCAGCATGCAGTCGATCTTGGAGTCACGGAGAATGAAAGTATACGAACTTGCTTCGCCCAGAACTGCCACTTATCACGCGGTCTCGTTGGCCCTCCATACAAATCATCTTGAAAATCGGGTTCTCCCACATGAATCTCCCAGGGACTGATTCGAACCACCGGGCCATACTGTTTGTGCAATTCGAGAATCTTGAATGTGTATTTGCCGCCAAGAATAATGTCGTAGTAAAATTCATAGTATTGGGTCAAAGCTGCGAGCCTTGGTCCAGGAATATGAGCGATGGGGCTGAGATAGAGCCTCTGCACTGCAACGACTATGGCGTACAAGATCCAAACGCCACATGCTAAGGCTGTCATCTGCTCCCATGATAGGGCAGATACCAGATCCCGAATCGCCATCTCAGACCAAGGTCAAATTGAACGATGATACTCAGCTAAGACTTGTTCTTTTGACTGTGTTTCGTAATTGTCTTTTCGCGATATTTTCTCAGGACTGACAAGTCATATCATGCCATGCATCTTTACGCCATTCACTGAGACACACAAAGATGAGACGAATAGTGAGTGAACTTGGTGCTGTCAACAGGCAATTCACTTCACCTTGATGGCTCCGTCAACGCAACGAGGACGGAAATAAACAGGCGGGTAAACAAGACGTGTCGAAGAGTTGATATATAAAGTTCGGGAAACAATGGTGCTTCTTTGTCCTTGCCTAAAGCTGCTGTACTTGGCATGCATATTTTTCTTGGCCACGCGGTCTCACATGCACCTCAATGGCTATCCCTTGCTTGTCATGTTGGTGTGGAGAAGAAGGTGGCAGGGACACACAAACACGATGAATCGCGCTGACGAGACGCTGAAGAATAAGTCAAGAGACACACAGCTAGCAGAGTATATTGACAGAAAACTGGCGTTATGGATTCGCCACACCACGAACTAAAGAATGTCAATCGAAGGCGAGCGGGACGTGACGTACGGCGACAGCGTTTGCTGACAGCTTGGGTTTTCGTGGCGCCGGAATGTCGTCGTCGATTATGATGATCACACTTGCTACATACTGGAACACGCGTTGATGGTGAAGAAAGCGGGATAGCCCGCCATCAACGTCGCCCGGGTAGGTGTTGAAGAAGCAATATGCGGCTTCATTCGCGACGTCATGTCTGTAGCGTGCGAGCTCGCAGGAAACACATCTTACAGTCGTCGATCAGTCGAGCCCACCGGCATGAGATGGGGATGAACAGAATCATGTTGGGCATCAAGATTGACGGTCGGTTTGCCGGGTTTGGGACGACGTGGACGCGCATATCCCTTGGCTCGGGATCAGTCTTTGTGGCGTAGATAGCTGAACGGGCCATCGAGACAGGACGATGTTAGTTCTTTCGACGGCGTATGCTATATCGGGCAAATGGGCCGCGCGGGCATTTTCTCGGTTAGATGGAAAGTAGCCTCTTATTTGACGATGGCATCACCTATGAACGTGAAGGACGTGTGCGTTTCGAGCCACAGGAAAAGAGAGACAGACATACACAAAGACAAAGAACTTGCGTCTCTGGTGACGTAGAAATGGCAACCCTGGTCTAGAGGAGGATGATATGGAGGAGTCCTCGTATCTATTGCATCAATCGTTTTCTCTCTCTGCTTCTTTTCTTCCCGCTGCCCCTCATGTCCATCGCCCGTGATGTCGTTTGAGTTTGGTGCAACGTCCAAGATGATTCTCAGCTGATCAAGTTGATTGGGTGCCCACCAGGCATGTATGTCGCACTGGGCTTGGTCTGTCTGTACCCTACGGAGTACCTAGCATGTACGGAGTAAAAGAGAGCGCTGTTCGTGGCACCACATGGAGCCAAGCGCATTACAGCTGGGGCTTCTGAGGCTCGCTTTGCCAATTGCGAAAGGCAATGGCGAGAGCATAGGGGCGGGAGGGAGCGTAAACGAAACGCCAACAAAGTAGGAGGCGTTTGCCTCTGCGTTGGAAGCAATAAGGAAGCCTTTTTACTGTGGTAATAAGGAAGCAGTCGACGAGTGCAGATAACGGGCGCTTGCTCCATCCTCGCATGCGTCCGTGTTGATGATACCTAGGGTCCGTGCGTCGGCCCGTCAGCGGGATCTAGATATGTAGGTACATAGGTATGTATATAGGTACCTATAGGTAGGTAGTATGTATGTATGTACCGAATATGTATGTACGTAGGGAGTATGTACCTGTATTCCATGGGCTCGCAAGTTGGCGAACGAAAATTGTCAGTTTCAACCTTCAAGTCAATCTAATGCGCCTGTCCGATCCGGTGGACTGGAAGACGCACGCTCGACTATGCCCGGAACACGGCAACCATCAGTTGAGTGAATCGTGAGGTTGCATCTTGGCCAAGATTTGCCTCTTCCGGCTAGAACGTGTCTCTTGCATGCGCAGCCGCTAGGTACATACGGAGTAGACGGCAGAGCTCTTAGCCAGTTAGCCGGCCTCTTGCCCCTCAATTCCGCCTCATCTCCTGACGTTCTCAACCTTTCATCATCTTTCGCAACGGCTCGTTGTAGAGAAAGCCCGCAGAGTTTGCAGAGTTTGCGCCAAACTCTGACTGGCAAAATCTGTTGCTCGCGACGTCCCCCGTGTGTGCCGATGTCACTCCATTCTTACGTGCAAGGCCATTATAGACTTTCACTCAGCCATAAAACACCAGGAACAGGAACACACCCCGTATGGTTCATGGTGAGTCGAGCTTCACGCACAACGAATCACAAGATTGGAAGACCACACCGAAAGCCACCGGTGACAACATGACGTCTACTGAAGAGAATTGTCCTGGTTGGGGAATCGATGGGTAACTATGTTTCACAGACATGTGCATCGTAAGTTTCCGAGTCGCGATACCGAGAGGCTAGGCAGCCTTTAACTAGACCCGGTTCTTTTCCCCTCAATCTCGTCAGTGGGACACGAAGTAGTACCTAGTACTACATCTCCGACGAAAAGAAAGGAACATCACAAATGTCCGAGGCTCGTGCTCCGCGCCACCGCAGACAAGGGGTCTTTCTCTTTTTCACGCGAGCTGTGACTGTCTCGGCTCGGAGGTAGAGAATGACAACGTCTTCAAGAGGTACCTATATCATCTCGGCCTTTATTTACAAGCACCTCGTCCATTCGGCATTTCCCTTTTCCGCAGACACAACGACAGGGAAGATTTGCAAACCAGATCCGCAATAGCCTGACCCATCACTCGAGGCATAGAAATCGTCGCGGCAACATTGCCAGCGGCCCGGTCCCCTAGTTTAGTGCACGTGCAGCCCTTACGGAGTAGAGAACCCGTACGTGCTTGTCTCGTCACTCGTGCTCCAGAACGATGAGCCATATTCGCCAAAAAGAAGTCCTCGCAACTACTCCGAGGTTATGTGCAAGCATCATCAAATCTCATTCACCGTCTTCTCTGCATATGCACGCCGTGCTCTTGTCTTCAACGGGCGCTAAGATCTATCCACGTGGGAACTATCGACACGTTGTTACATTAGGTACATACTCCCTACGGAGCTCCCCCCCTCAACGTTGTAGATCTGTTTGAACCCCTCCGTCGAAGCAGAGGCCCGTGTGATTCGTTCTTGAAATACTGCGAAGAATGCTATGGGTGGCGTCACTCTCGCCAAAGCCCTCTTGCGTATAGACTTGGCTTGCCATCAGCGGCCATAAGAGCGACGCACGCGCCGATACTAGAAAATGTATACAAAGTATGCTATGCGATGAGGATTGGCAAGCCCGAGATGGCCAAGCTATTAGTATCTTTGTTGAAGAACACAAGTCTTGCGACAAATTTTAGGGAAACGGAGAATAAACAATGGAGTCATGAACTCCGCTACGCCACGACGTGGTCTCTCATGGAAAGGCCCTCGAGAGCGTCTGAACAAACGGTTCCTTTTACTCAGGTTTTGCTCCCAAACAATGCGCGGTATGAGCGTGCAAAAAGCCACACGCACATATCACAACACTTGCACACAACACATCAAAATGAAAATCGGAGGCGTCTGCTCCGCCTAGGTATCTTTGCAATGGGCCAAATATATTGCCGCCGTTCGCATCACCCACGATGCAACACTACAGTAGCCCACACAGCGGATAGGTACCTACATACTGCACAAGTATGTACTTTGTAGCGCAAAACCACGTACATGTACTATACTTACCTACTTAGGTACCAACCTGGCCAGGTATTATGTGCCCCATGTCCTTCTAGAAGCTGAAGAGGCAATCTCATAAAGACATGGATTGCTCTTAAGCCCCCCACTGCAAGGAACAGGTATGTACAATGGTACATAGGTAGGTACGGAGTAGGTACGGATTAGGTATTCACATCATAGGTAGCGACTCGTCGTCCTACGGAGTAATAAAGACGCGATTACAAACTACCAGTTCTTGTCCAGAGTGTTACTTGGAGAAGTCACGCAATGCCAGCCCAGTTCACAATCACATGCTCAACTCCCTTACAATTTTCCATTAATTTCACTGCTGACGCCTGCGTATATTACAGCAATTGACGAGCATCATGCTCAGGATGTATACAAAAATAAAAACCCCGAAGCTTTTCTGCTTTTCCGTTACTGTTGTTCTCGGGAGGCCGGTTCTCCGTTCCTAATACCATGTTCTGTTGTCCCGATTCGATCATTACCCAAAGTACAAAATAGAAAGCTTGCAATATTACGCCGAGCTTGGAACTCTTGAAGTCAAGACCCCTACACCTCTTTTCATTTTCGTGTATATAATTTCCAAAAGGAAACCCGTGTGTTGAACGCATCATTCTCGAAGGCAATTAAATGCAAAATGCAAGCTGGCTGAATAGATTGTTTAGACCAAGGCTGATTGTGCAGCTAAGAGACGGTCTAGACAAGATGTGTTAGCACGAGGCGTGGCCGCTTCAAGATAGATTTCTATGCTGGTCGGGCCAGCGTCTTCCTTCGAGGGTTTCCCTATGTGAGGAGGCAACATACGAACACATCCATGGTCTGTACTCGGCACAGCTCAGCCTATCATGTCGACTTTGGTGGCTTTGTCACTGGTTTAACCACGCCAGTGGTGTCATAAGGACCTCGTGACATCGTGAGTCTCGAGTTCAACAGATGATTACACTTGTAGTAAAGATAAACGCTGAAGAATTGATGCGACTGAGTGGGAGACCGGAAAGATTCTGTCAATATTTATTGAGCAAGGCTAGACGTGGAGCCTCAGTGCAAGATGTTTGTGTTCGTCGTCTTGTGTCGACTTGTCTTCGTGAGGACAGAACTCGCTGCGCAGCGGATTTCGCAAAGATTATGACCAATGTCCTGATGAGGCGTGGGAAGTATTATAGGAGAAAGAATGCGAGAAATCTGGAGAGCCATCAAAGTAAAAAGGATGTCGGCGGATGTGCCCAACTTATAAACCAAGCACAACCTCCCCGACGCGTGTGTACCTATCAACGGCTCAAATCTTTTCTTTTCTTCTCAGCCAATCCTCACTTACCTCCGCCATGTAGGCAGTTCCCTAAGCATCACCAAGGGTTTTTTAGGGTTTCACTTGACTGGGGTCGCACCCGAGCTCGCGTGGCTCTCAATTCCATTTCTTGCATAGCGATGCTGGCAGAGGTGGATCAGCAACAAGCAATCTTCTAGAAAGCAGCCATTATGATCGCCGAAACTCAAAGAGACTAGGTGTGTCCGTTTGGGAAAGGTCATTTTTCATGTCTCTGTGTCTACGCAACGTCCATTGTTCCGGTGTTGGACTGCCCTGGTTGGATGGTGGTCAAATATGGTTTGGCTGACGCCCCTGTGGCTGGATTTGGTGAGTGGTGGCCGATCCGCCGCCCCTTGTTTCTAGACGTGCTTGAAACGACGTTGAACGGTTTTCTTGCTTTTTCTCTCCCCCCTGCTGTAACTGCTACTCCGTAGTTTGCCATTTCTCGGTACGAACTATCGCTGCAAAGATGACAATCCCATAGGTAGGTATTAGGTACATATTCTCTGGCTGCCCTTGATGCCACGCAGGATCTCGATTTCAAGGGGATGCCGCGCATGGTATCAGACAGGAGCACAGGGTGGGCGCGAGGGAGTTCTTCGTAAGACAAGGAAAATAGGGTGCGACATCATCTTCGACGCTTTTCTTGTCGTAATGATTAGTGCCCACAAGTTTGCATGCTTGCTGGGCCCAGTCTCTCAGCCCAGGGCAGGGTCAGGCAATGTAAAGACCTACCTATGTAGGCACATGCTTCGTGTGAGTGTCTGACGGAGGGAGTTTGCTCGAAAGCCTCTTGCAGAATGCTGCGCCCCTTGAACCTCAACAAACGGGTTGTAACAGTGACGGGGAGTGTCCGATACAGAGAGAGACACAAGAAAGGCTTTCGTTCTTATTTTCTGCCGATGTAGTGGTTCAATCGCGCGACTCTTGCTACTTCGTCGGGAAGTGTTTCACGTTCATTCGAGGTGTGTAGTGTAACCTTCTGGAAGAACGTTGGGTTACATGGTGGTTCGCCATCACCGGGTGGAGTAGGCGGAAGCAAATGCCGGAACCTAACCGATGCGGCCACAGTGTTGGTGTTGATGAAGGCCCAAGGGCCAGAAGGCAGAATTGCAACTGTTTGTGTAGCTCTGACCTCGGGGGAATGTAGCGAAGGCGACTGGAAGGGAAGGAGCAATTGGTACTGGGCAGCCCACAATTGACCAGACGAGGTACGTACGGAGTACAGGCGGCATACTGTACCAGGTACATAGATACCTAATGTATACAGTGTGGGGATAGCAAGACTTGGCGCAGGTCGTGTACGGTGTTACCGTTGCCCGGGGTCCGACTCCCAACTCCACCTCAACCTCGATTTCGACTTCGAGACCTCGAGTGCAGCCTCGACTGCGGCCTCGACTAGGTTCCTGTACCGACGAATTGGCTGGCAGGCCAGATGAGATCCTACTGGTCTGTTGTTGCTTCAACGGGCGCGTTCTGTCTCCTTGCTTTGCAAGGATCTTGGTTCGTCTCGCGGTCCCTTGCATCAATTATGCATAACAACGACAAACATCTAAGACAGCGAAGTCCTCTCCAGTGCCGGGGCTCATGTTCCATAACGATCTTGTACGGAGTACTCCGTATGTACATACACATCGCCAGACCCGTGCCAAGAGGTCAATGACAATCGAGCGACGAGAAGCCGAAGAGTCGTGAACTCGTGATCAAAACAATATCCAGGCTCAACTTTGATTCTTGAACACCTACTGATCAGTGATACATATCTACCTACTATACCTACCTACACAGGTATATACCTACCTAGGTACCTATGATACAAGCCCCTCCCTACTCCTATGTACCTTCAAAATTGGCCAATCCCGCTTGCAGCGCCTTGTGCTTCACGATCAGGGGTCGTATCCAGGCACCCGCGCTTCTGGCCCTAATTCCCGGACGGCGGAACCAACCGATATTAGCGAATGGCTACCTGACTGCATATGCAGTGATACATACGGAGTACATGGACATTAAGGTGCCCGCTGCACACCACACAACGGGCTCGCCGAAACCCCTCCCTTCCATTTCCTGTTCTGTCCTGTCCTTTCCTTTCCTGCCCTTTCTTCCTTCCCTCAGCCTGTGGTGCGGCCGGTCCGGGCTCGGTGATGGACGGAACATGTGGGTATCGTGGCACGACGTTGCCTGACAATGCACCGAACTGCTGGCCAGGCTTCGACGTCAGCGTTTAGCGGCAGCAAGACCAGTACTTGCGCATTATGGCATACATACGTATGTTGTGTAATACGGCGCAGGAACTTTGCCACTGGCTTTTGAGTCGAAACCTCGTTCTCAATACAGAGTATGCATGACGGAACCAACGAACAAGTGGCCGTTTGGTACGTAGGCCTCCATCAAGATGAAACAGCAACAGCACGACGAGAAAACACGAGAAGACATGTAAATTCTTTCCCATCTCTCTCATTTTTGGTCGCTCTCGCTTCACTGACTCAGAGATATATCAAGTTGTGCGTCCTTCCAACTTGCAGCAAACGTCTGTAGCTTCGTTCTCCGGCTTTGTGATAAGTTGGTGACGAGGAGGGTGAAAGACGCCTTACGAATCTTATGTATACTTGAACGCTTACTCAATACTACTCAGTTGTTCATTGCGCCTGTCGTTACCCGCCTTTCTCTATTCGTGAGATCCTCTTGGCACTGCATCAACTGAGCAACTCTTAGAAGAATACGTACCATGATCCACCCCCGAGTGCATCTCTTCTTACACACAGTCGTGCAAACGCTTCCGAGTACTACCCTTTTGTCATGCCCTTTCGCAACTAATGCAGGGTCGAGGCCCCTTGCAGCCAAGCCCCGCAAGCGTTGGCATGAAGATACTGTGGTGACAATGAAGCACACTCTCATTAACCTGCAAACGTATGCGGACAGACATGGAGGTCTTCTAACGGACACTCCTTCAAGACACTTCTTTAAAACCGAGGTTATTTGCGTAACAAAGACGCCCTGCAGTCAGTCCATTATGGATGATACACCACGACACCATGAGTGCCGTTGCGCAACATAAGCTGAGTTACGAATGTTCAAGACAAGAGGCTAAAAAATGCACAATTATGGGCTGTTTAAGTTCCAGCATCACGCAGAAAGAAGAGTTATCAGGACCGTCATTTGTTTGTTCTTTTGCCTGTCTCGCCCCTTTCCCCTTCTCATTGGGCCATTTTCTTTGCAAGAGTGCATTGTATAAAAGTATCATTTAGTTATGAGACACGGCCTCATCTTCCCGAGATTGAATTTAATGCGGAACTCAGCGGTCAATGCATCAGTCATGGTTGTCTGAGGGACTTCTCCCACTGCTAATCGCATCCTTGTGCCTTGCCTTGATCGCATCGAATGAGGCCGCAAGCGCAAGTGCTGCAGCCAGTCATTTACCGAATCAGTGCCAGATACTCGGCTAAAAAACATCTCATGGCATCGTAGGCACAGCCAAGCACCGTTGATGATGAGGCTTGATTTGGCCATGCTGCATCGAAGAAAGCAAGAGAAAGTTGAATGGCATGCAAAACACATCAGTGGCGGACGAGCACGACTATCAAATTCATCATTCCAGCCCGATGATACGCTCTCGATGAAGCACTTTGAAACGCATAAATGGCCAGCTCAATGCTCGTATCGTTCCCCCGCTGGGTGACGTTGATCCTCTGCATTAAATACGGTTCACCAAGCAACAGTGCAACGATTGGGCAATAGGCCCCAATTCGTGAGCAATTATCTGTCAACCCGGTGAGGATACGTGGAAGCATTGATCAATCATCAGCCCAGTCCAGCCCAGTGACCAAGGCTGAGATGGAGATCCACGGTAACGGCCTTTGAAGTTGGTGTGGCCATCCGCTCTCAAGTTATGCAGCTCTTCGGGGTCGTGGCCATGACCTTAAGGCTTAACACTCGCCGGCTCGTTAAGTGAAGCCACTTGCCGAAATACTACTGTAGCGAGTTCTCGTACCTAGACGAAGCCTTTTCTGATAGGGTCCAGAGCCCGACGGGACATTTGATGAGAAGGTTGTGACTTGCATGTAAGTCCAAAGTTGTGAGCTCGGGACGCGGCTTATCCCGCCGAAAACGCGAGGCGGAGTACCTAAAGTACCTCGGTACCTATGTAAGTGACGCCGTCACGCGGCTCACGCCGTGGGCGTAATTATGCCGGATATACGGAGTACGGAGTACGGAGTAGACAGGTACATATGTACATAATTAGAGAGAGAGCCCGGGCGGCGGGCCCGGGGCAACCACCGGCCAAGATGGCCTGGACGCCGAACACCACGAACAATACCGGATGAACTTGGAGCGTCAGGAGGCGACTCGGATCGGCTTCAAAGTATCTAATCAATGATTGGCCCGCTGCTTGGACTCCCTGCAATTCAGCGGTGCAATACTCCGTATACGTAAAATAAAATGAGGAAGAATGAAATGGCCTTCCTTTCGCACCTTGTCCTTGACCAACCAATGGGGCTGAGACGGGCCGCTCTTCCTTCCGAAGCAGTGAGTTCTGATGAGTGTTCAATACGAGCATTGATGATAGACGCACGGAGTATGTACTCCATAGCGTATGTACATTAGGTACCTTAGGTACATTAGGTGTCTGGTACGGAAGACGAGGTGAAAGTCAGCCCCACTGCCGTTCTCCATGCTCGATTGCTTTGTTGCAGCGGCAATGCCGCGATGACAGAGCCTGCAGCGTCCCGGGCCACAGCATCTAATTCGTATGCATGTGAGTACACAATGACATGATGACATACATACGTTGTAGTGATGCGTCTTGGCGATTGTCTGCTTTCTCAAAGAAGCCCTGCAACAGCGCACATGCATGCTGTCACTGGCCACCGGTCACTGGTCACACTGCACATGCCCCGCATTTCCTTACCCTTGTTCAACGTTGGTGCAACACCCCGCCCTCCACGCCCCACCGGAAAGGAAAGAAAACAACGCCCCAAAAACACCGATTGCATGCACTCTGTTCCTGTTCAAACGTGGCACGCTCAAATCGAGGCCTCCAGAGACCAATACAAGCGGCCTGAGCATGCGCCTTCGGCCGATAGGCGACTCCCCCGACGATGCCTACCTCGCGCATACAGGCGGCGGAGGCATGCCCATGCACCACCAAGCAAGCCTCGATCAGTTCGACGATGTCTTCGGCTCCGCTCCAGCTTCCCCGACCACCAATGCGCCGCAGCATGATTCCCACCCATCAGACATGGCAAAGTTGGAGACGGAGCACACTACGGCAGGATACCGTGAAGGTATCACAGTGGCCAAGGAATCGAGTATCCAAGCTGGTTTCGACGAAGGATTCAGCTTAGGCGCCGCCCTCGGCTCTCAGGCCGGACAGCTACTCGGCATAGTCGAAGGCATCGCGGATGCGCTGCAAGCGCACTCAGAAGAGGCCTTCCAAGCGTCCAAAAAGCTCGTGAGCGATGCGCGAGAGGAGCTCAGTACCGCCAAAATCTTCAGCGCCGAGTACTGGGCTCCGGACGGGAACTGGAAGTACGAAGTGACTGCGGCGCAGCAAGATCAGCCGATTCTATTTTCCGACGTAGCCAACGCGCACCCGCTGGTTCGAAAATGGAGGAACCTCGTCAATGAGCAGGTCGACAAGTGGAACATCCAGATGTCGTTGCTGGACCACGAGACGGCGCCACGTATCGAGACAGCGGCTGCTGAGCCGCCGCCCAACCCGACCCCTGCGTCCAGAGCGGCAAAACAGACATTGGACTGGTGAGAAGGATCAGAGCGCAGGTTTTCCAAAAAAAAAAAAAAAAAAAAAAAAAAAAAAA
>QEQW01000307.1:0-30740 GCA_004016085.1 Claviceps quebecensis
CTTGGAATCAATGGCTCGAGTCGAGATGTCGTTGTAGGCCGTCGTTATTCAATCAGTGAAGTTGCCATCAATCTGGATTATGAAAAAAATTTCAAGCACGACATCTCCGTGATAATATAACAGGGGTACCCTATAATACATTCCCAATTCGGCCTGTTTTGGCTCACCCCTGCTCCTTGGCTCGAGCAATGTTTTTCGGAGTCGTCCTCCGTACAAAGTCGCTTGTTCTCCGCTCCTTGGCGGCAACTTTCATAAGGCTGGCCTGTAGAGGGAAGGATTGCGCAAGTCTGCAGAGGATTGCGCAGAAGATTGCCCGGCAGCGGACGGCCTTGGCACCATGAGCCAATCATGCACGAGTAGCCGGCTTTTAGCCCCACAAGAAGCTTTGCGTTCTCTTGGCACGATACGTCACGTCACGTAAGAACTCCACAAGAGGTAGGTTGGCTTGATGGCGCAAACACAGGCTGATAAACCATCTTTCTCGTGCAACAAACTCGTTGCATTCTCCCTGGAAGCGAACATCGTCGGCAACACAAGCCTGGCTGGCTTGCCCTCCCTGGGAACGCGTCGCCTGGAACGCGCGGACAACGACGAGCCAAGCGCGGGTTGGCAGCGGTCTTGGCTGAGCACTGGGTGAGCACATGGAGCACATGAGCGGCCAGCTGGCGAGGCGGGCTCGCACTGCGCGCTCCTGCCTGGGGCTTGGCAAAGTCTCGGCATCGCCCACTCCTTTGCTGCGTTGCTGCTATGAAATGCCGCCAAGGCTTGAGCTCCAACGCGAGCCCCCTCCGAATTGCTACTCCCCCGTATGTCTGGGATGAAATTGGTCCGCCCAAGGGGGCGGGCACTCTTCATATCAATGTAGAGGCAACGCCGAATCTTTGAATGCATCGTTGACTCGTTCTGTTTCATCATCCCTCGCCCTCTCGCATCCTCCGTGGCCTGCTGCGCTGCACGACCTACCCGTGCCATCTCAGATCTGGGCAGCCATCTCGGAACTCCAATCCAGGCACAACCCAGGCGTCGCCCCGGACATCACCCAGGCTCAGCCCGGGCATCCATTACAACTTCCGCCATCGCGTTCTGTGTCCACTGCCGGAGTTCACTGATCTTCAAAGCGGCGGTACATGACAAGTAAACAGTAGTGAAAACGTCTTCACCACCACGGGTCTTCGGTGCAGGGTTCGAAAGTTGTGAAAGCTCCCAGCAGGCGAGGCGTCTTGGCCTGTCTCCCGGAATTTTCCACCTTCGTCATCTGATCAGATCGCCTTGAGCTGCAGGGCATCGAAATTTCTTGACAATCATCTTGACGATCCAGCAACCTGTGAACTCTCTTCTTTATTAGCTACGAGTAGTCCAGCAGAGCGACTTTCAACCGGGGTTGGTTGCGACACCAAAAACTTTTTGGTGCAGGCTTCTCAAAATGGCATCTCCAGTGCCGTCGCCGAGTCCAATCGCTTCTCCGCCTGTGGCTTCTGCGACCCCTGCGCCCGTTGCCAATCCGTCGAGTTCCCTCGCTACCACAACGACTGCACCGCTCCCACCATTGACGACACCATGGACCAACCCCCTAAGCTGTACTTGGACCTACGTCGTCGATCATCCCTCTGACACGGCTACGCCAGGTGCTGTTGCATTTTTAGACCTTGAGCCTATGCCGGGAGACCAAACTTTGTCTTGCTATCCGAATGGCATGTTTGCATTTGGCCGTACTGGTGTGTTCAGTCCAGGCACATGCCCGGGCGGTTGGACGACGGCATCCTTGCTCGCGGATGACAATACCCCAGCAACCACGACAGCTGTTTGTTGCTCATAGTACGTTCATCACTGTCGTCATCAACGACTGACTAATAATATTCTCCAAACATGTCCATCCTCTAACACTATGTCTCAGCGGATACACATACAGCGGCTCAGTTTGCAGGCGCTCCGTTGCCACAGCTCTTGCTGTCCCCATCACATACAACACCACAGCTGGCACCTATAAAGTGCTGACAGCGTCCACCACGACGTTATACAGCGCCATGCTCGCGGTCAGCACCATCCAAGTGCTTTTCAATGAGGACGACAAGAAGCGCTTAGGAATCCAAACAGACACCGTAAATTCTGGCTGGTCATTATCACTTGGAACCCGCATTGGCATTGCCGTAGGCGTCGGATGCTTTATTTTGCTTTGCATGGCCTTGATCTACTACGTGCTCGCCAGACGGCGACGCTTTAGAGAAGGGCTTACCAAGGAAAGACTCATTCGAGATTTGAAGTCAATACATCGTCGCAACTCTCCGGACAATGGGCCGTACATTAACACTATGGGCATGTCGGTCGCCAACGCAGGCCCCTATCTTGCCCATGAGCAACATGATCCGCCACCACCGGCCTACGACCCGCGGTCAAGAGGGTCTGTGGGCAATCGACCTGGCGATAGTACCAGACCGACAGAAGGCGAGATACGAGCGCTCAATGAGCAAAAGGCAATAATACAGCAACGGCTTGATGAGCTTGAGAGCTTGGATATTAGACGAAACGGGCCTCGAACGGACAGCTGACACAGCTGATATTGCTGACGACGCTGACGATGCTTATGATGCTGGTGATTATGATGACATGAAAGCGGTTCTTGGGTGAATTGTACGGGCTTTACTTTATTGTTCACGATACCTACTAGGGCGTTTGGTGTACGGTTGAATATGGATCACGGGTAGCATCGGTCGAGACACTTTGTCTTGGTGCAAATAGCTGTACATAGTTACACTAACAAAATCGTACCACGTCGTGTTTCAACTGGCTGTGTATGCGCTTTATAAATTTGGTGTTTTGCAGGATGCTCCATGAATCTTCCATAGCATCGGATTTCACCAGGCGATGAAGAATACTATTGCCCCTTTGTCCCGCCGCAGCCCGCTTCGTTACCTAGTCCCCATTGCTCAATGCCATTGTCTCCCTTGGGGGTGAGAGAGGTCTAGGTGACCTGGCAGCTCGTGGCAGCTGGGTGCCTTGTGCAGGTACTAGGTACCAGGCTCTGTTGGCTTGTCACACCGTCCACGGCCCACCTCGCCGTTCCACCTTTTCCCCTGTGGCGCCGTCTCTCGTTGGACGACTCCGGCTTAGGTCCAAGGTACCTAATCTCGTGGCACATTGACCACTGACTGGTTACCCATCGCCAACTCATCCGGTGTCTCTTTCAAACTCGCATCAGCGCTGTGCGCCTCTTCAATCAGTTCTCTCCTTTCGTCGACCTCTCCGACTGTATCTTCAGCAATGAAGGGCGAGGTAGGCACTCGAATTCCTTTCTGTTCTGCTCATAAACACCTGTCCGACAGGCTAGTCAGACTCGATGTCTCACCCCGACTCCGGCCGTCGGCTCTTTGCCCATATGGGAGCCGCTCTTCCATTATGGCCTATGCTAATGCTGGACCGCGAGCTTAGATTCTTCACGTCCACCTGGGCCAGGCTGGTGTCCAGCTTGGCAACGCTGCGTGGGAACTGTAAGTCAGCTGATGCGACTCTATAGTCGTGCTTGTCCTCGACCTGTTCTCTGCCCGCGCTGTGTGACAGGACGCTGATATCGGTCGCTTCAATTACAGTTACCTTCTGGAGCATGGCTTGGGCAAGGATGGCCGACCCGACCCCAATGCGAAGGACATTGGCGACCCAGGCTCGTTCGAAACCTTCTTTACCGAGACCAGCAGCGGAAAGCATGTCCCTCGTGCCATCTTTATGGATCTTGACTGTTCCCCCGTGGACGAGATCAGGACCGGTGACTACCGCAACCTCTTCCACCCCGAGATGTTGATGAGTGGCAAGGAGGATGCGGCGAACAACTATGCTCGTGGTCATTACACGGTTGGAAAGGAGATGATAGACAATGTCATGGAACGCGTTCGCCGTGTCACTGGTGAGTGGAGGTCCTTGAGTGGTTCCCTATTTGGATGCGTCGAACTGATCGAACACCCCCACCAGACAACTGCAACGCGCTGCAAGGTTTCCTCATCTTCCATTCCTTCGGTGGCGGTACTGGTTCTGGATTCGGTGCCCTGATGCTGGAGCGTCTGGCCACCGAGTATGGCAAGAAAACCAAGCTGGAGTTTGCCGTGTACCCTTCACCACGAACCAACAGCGCTGTTGTTGAGCCTTACAACGCTGTTCTGTCCACTCACAGCACTATTGAGAATTCGGACTGTACATTCCTTGTCGACAATGAGGCGGTCTATGACATTTGTCGCCGCAACCTTGACATTTCGCGCCCCTCACACGATCACCTCAACCGCCTGATTGCTCAGGTTGTGAGCTCCATCACTTCGTCTCTGCGGTTCGATGGTGCTCTTAATGTCGATCTGAACGAGTTCCAAACCAACTTGGTGCCGTATCCCCGTATCCACTATCCTCTGATTAGCTATGCGCCTGTCGTGTCAGCTTCCAAGAGCAAACACGAGAGTTTCAAGGTGTCGGAACTCACCATGCAGTGTAAGTGCCAAGCCTAATTGACATTCCATCACCTTCCTCCGCTTCGTCCTGAAGTTGGGTATTCAATCTAACACGGCTGGACCTAGGCTTTGAACCAAACAACCAGATGGTGGTTTGCGATCCTCGCAACGGCAAATACATGGCCGTCGCGTTGTTGTACCGTGGCGATGTCGTTCCACGCGACTGCAACTCCGCCATTGCCCAAATCAAGGCCAAGGCCTCCTTCAACCTGGTCGAGTGGTGCCCCACTGGATTTAAGCTCGGCATCAACTACCAGAAGCCCGTTGCCGTGCCAGGTGCCGCCGAAGAAGGCGCCCTTGCGTCCGTCGAGCGATCTGTCTCCATGTTGTCGAATACGACGGCGATTGCGGAAGCGTGGTCCCGTCTTGACCACAAGTTCGACCTCATGCACAGCAAGCGCGCTTTCGTGCACTGGTATGTTGGAGAGGGCATGGAGGAGGGTGAATTCACGGAGGCTCGTGAGGATCTCGCTGCGCTGGAGAGGGACTATGAGGAGGTGGCGGCTGATGGTGTGGAGGGAGAGGAGGAGATGGAGTACTAGGCGATGGGAGGCGCGCCTTGAAAGCCATGACGTTGCTGTCAACGTGTGTGCATCTCAGCCATACTTTTGGTCAGTGGTCTTGTGGAGAGGATGATCTGTAATAGAAGGTGAGAATTTCGCCCACGGGGTGTAGGGTGCATGTTTCGCGTGAAGAATTGGAAAACATATTACATACAGCTCGCAGGGAATCTTTGTAAGATTATAGGAAACAGAAGATAGAAAGGGGAGACACTGGGGCGGAACATTGCTTCAAAGGAATGGAAGCTGTAATTTTTTCACATGTTTATTACTATGAAGTACCGTTTGTATACTTGGACCTTGTACATACGTCTCGGCAAAACCCCCTCTTCTTCCAGTTTGCATCTCTCGCGCGAAACGAAATATTAATCGGAGTAGTATCCAGACTTCCAAGAGCTTTGCGCGCGATGGCACGCAGTATGCATATTATAGACGATGAGGATGTGTAACACGGTGTGCAGTGCACATGCTGCTGCATCTGAATGCGCAAACTACCAGAAGGAAATCAAGGGCTACGGCCTTCGTCTGATCTTTTAGTCGTCAAATCCCTTATTAGAGCTCTTCTCTTCCAAGAACTTAGGAGAGAGTAGAGAATTTAAGGATAGCTGAACCATTCGACACGGTAGACTATGGATAAGCAAGTCAGTAACTGATGCATTCCCCTCCATAGCTCATATCTATTCCGCCCATTATGCTACGATTTTGTTCCTGTTTCCGCCGCACAGGAAAGCCGTTTATGAAGGCCCAAACAGCAATAAGACTGACTACCCATGGTTTCAAATCGAACTCTGAACTCATACAGACATACCATAGTGCGCAGACCCTCACGACTTCTTCTTCCAATCCGCACCCCGTCTCGCACTCCTATTCTGCGGCTTCCCCTTAGGCCGGCCCTTCCCCTTCCCCTTCCCCTTACGCATCTTGAGATCCCGCGGACGCCCATCATTCATAGACGCCCTGTTGCCCTCAAAGACCACAGGCTGGGCTCCATCGCGATTAGCTACGTGAACAGCATTAGCCGAGGAGGCAGCCCCCCTGTCATTAGTGCCATTTTTGCCGTGGTGGAAACCCCCCGCGCGCCCGAGGAGTTTCTTTGCGCGCCCGGCGGCGGCTTGCTCCTCGGGAGTCTTTTTGGGAGTGTATTTTGTGTTGTGGGCTTGGCGGTCTGCGGCTTGGGCCTTGGAACGGGTCCGTTCCTGGGCAAGGGCCGTTTTGCGAGGGTCTTTGGCGCGGACGACGCGGAGGATGCGAGGGAGGAGAGGAGGAAATTTCTTGCCGTTGAGGAGCAGAGCGGCTTCAACGTCGTTGGTGTCCTGATTGAGAGTCAGCACAGGTGCCTCTCTTCTACTGTCTTTCGAGAAAAAGAATCAAGAAGGTGGGGGATAGATGATTGCGACTGCGAAGAACTTACATAGAATTGAACATAGGCAAAGCCTTTGCCTACTCTGGTTTTGGGATCGCGCACAACGCGCACGTTTTCGACTTTGCCTGCTTTGCTGAATGTTTGCCAGAGACCCTCTTCTGCATCGGCAGGGACTTTGGTGCGCTTCTTCTCGACTGTTTCGCCGTCTGCGTTGGTGTTGATGACGGTTTCGTCGTCCACGAAACCCAGGTTTCCGACAAAGACACAGCGACGGTGATCCGTGGGGCTAGGATGCGCTACGCTATCGACACGGATGTGGCGGCCGAGGACGACGGTCCCGTTCATCTTCGCGGCTACTAGCCTGGCGGCGGCTGGGGTAGAAAACACGGCGTAAGCGTTGGCGGATTTCGTCGTGGCGCCCATGAGGGACTTGGTGATGTAGGCGGCCCGCTTGGGCATGGCGCCCGTGGAGAAGGCGACGGATCGGAAGCGTATGGATTCGAATTTTTGGGCTGGCGTGTCGTTGGGGTCCAGTGCGGAGGAGAGATGGGTGATGAGGGTCTTTTTGGCGGATTTCGAGGAGATGGTATCGATGGACACGTTGGAGAGGAAGACAGTGCGGTTGGCCTTTTCAATGTCCAGATCGCCGTCCTTAGACTCTTTGCTTAGGCTTTCATGTGTTGGCTGGGCGTCGTCTCCCTGTTCTTCTTCGGCCTCGTCTGCGTCTGCGCCTGCTTTTGTCTCTGCCTCGGCCTTTTGCCGCTTGCCACGGGGTTCCTTGGGGTCATCTTTCGTCAACTCGGCCAAGTACTTGGCTTCCAAATCCTCATTGTCGTCTTTCCTCTTGCGCTTCCTCTCCCTTCGCGGTTCTTTCTCCTCAGCAACCTCAGTATCTGGCTGGTCCACATCGGCCATGGAGATGTCGCCGAGTTTCTCGACTTGCTCGTCATCTCCTTGGCTTTCGTCGTCGCTGTTTGAGGCATCCTCCTCGTCCTCGTCCTCGTCCTCGTCATTTCCACCTTCATCTTCATCTTCATCGTCATAGTTTAGTTCCTCGCTGATTTCGGAAAGCTCTTCGTCGTCCTTTTCCTCGCCTCTATCGGCGCTTGATTTTTTCACCGACTGGGACTCATCACGAGCCTTCTTTTCTGTTAAAGCGGCATAGCGAGACTTGGCAGGCGCATGCACCGGACCCGACTGTGATGCGCAAGCGTTAGTTACATCATGCTCGTATGTCTTGTCGATGGGTTCAAATTCAACTTACGCTGCTGGCAAATAAAGCATCGAGGGTGGGGTCAATCGCCTTGGAGGAGGCTACCAGCTTGGTCTGCCTGGGATGCTGTCAGTAAGTTTGATGGTGAAGCAGCATGACGAGACTAATTGAAGTCATGATGAGCAAGGCAGTGTTTCCATGTCACGTACTTTTTGGCCATATTGAGGAGTGCGATATTTGGTTGTTGCGCCAAATGTGAAGCCCGAGTTGCAATGTACAATCTGCCGACCAGACCACGGAAAACCTGAAAAAAAAAGTCGAAACCCGAGAAGTTTAGCTGGAGATGCCCCACTTAGATTTCCCCGTTTGATAACCAGAATGCGACCAATCGGAACACGACACCGCCAGAGCCTCGCGTCAAAACATGCGTCACTGGCTTTGCGGCCAACTGCATGTGACGGTTTCTGCCAGCAATCACCGCCTCGTCTTGTCAGATCCAGTTCATGCGACGAATGGGGCAGTGCTGCTGGCTGACCATGTCGCAGGTATGTACCTCGCCCGCAGCCCTTGCACTGTGGAGTACATGCACCGCGTCGCGTTGCAGCGACGACGGAGACGGGAATTCTCAGTCAGACGCCGGCGGCTGCGAAGTGGTGCAAGCTCTCTCGCCTCCTCTTCCACCTTCGACCTCTACCTCGACCTACCTCACCTTACCTCTGCCTCTGGTCTTCCACACCCACACACCTCGTCAATACGTTGTCCTCCTGGGCAGCCACTTTCTACTGTGCATCACCGCCTGGTCCTCCCACGTTGCATCTGCCATTTCCACCTCTGCATGCCCTTGGGTCCGTCAACTTCAGATTTGCGGCCACCTCGGACGCTGCATCTTCCGCCAGCATTCGGGCTCCAGAGTCGCCGCCGCCTCCTGAAGCTTGCCAGACATTACAAAATCTCAATTCCTTCGTTAAGGATAGATCGTCTGCCAGCAAAGCAGAGCTGCTGGTTCTGACCTTAAAGCCTGCAGAATCTGAATCCGCTGCCGCCATCGACCGCGCCTTGCCTCGGCCAGAACGCCATGGCGGCCGCCGCCGTCTCTCCGCGTCGCACCTTGTCGCCCTCGGGTGCCGGTGAAGTAGATGTTGAGGACGACAATGCGTCAAGCCCCCTCAGTGAGGTCGACGATGGCGACGCCAATGAAGATGATCTACGGCACATGCAGATCGACCCTCAAACCCACGACGACGGCGACAGTTCTAGCGCCGGTGGCGATGAGCCGGCACACGACCATGATAATAATCACGACCATTCAGACTCAGACAGCGTCCTTTCTGAAGCTGGCTCCGACGATAATTCCGAAGCCAACGACACGGAGGCCGAGACGGAAAGACTTTACGATACTCCCAAGAACCAACGACAGCGACTCGTAGTCTTCGATCAATACAGTGACGGCCGAATATTCGAGCACACACCAAGCAAGCTGCGTAGTGCATCTCGAGCTCTGGGCGATCAGTCCCAAGGTGGCGACAACATGGACGTGTCTGACGAGGATGTCTCGGCGGCATCTGCAGACGACTCCCCTACGAAGCGTACGGCGAGGAATGACAAGAGCGATGATGACGAGGGTAAGCGAGACGTATTTGAACGCAAGAGGAAGCGCTCTCCCATTGCAGATCAATCTGAAGGAGAGGAGCCACTGCGTAAGAAATTGCCTTCTATTGGAGCGACGGAACCTGTCATGATCGCCTCGACACTCACGCATGACCAATACACAGCCACAGACGTCCTGCCAAATGCTTCTCAATCTGCTGCTGAAGATAATGACGCACCAGCAGCGATCATGCAAGACGACGTTGCGAATAGCGAAGTGCCAGATAAAGGGAAAGCTATTACCAAGCCGCTGGCTCGGAATGTATCGAAAAGGAAAGCTGATTCTGGCGATACATCAGCAAGCGACACTCCTCGTCAAGACGATATTGGCGAACCCATGGACACGGCGGACGACGAAGAGCTTGAACAACAGCATGAAGAGATTGAACTTGACGCGGATGAACATGATGCTATAGCCAAGAGCATTGAAGAAGGTATGATAAAGCTACCGCCACGCAAGGCAACCCATCCCTCAAGCTTCTGTCCACTTCTTGACCAGATTGCTGATTTGAATCGCGTCAAACAGCGGAGAGAAAAACCGCCGCTTTCAAAGACTGGAGCAACATAGAGGAGATGTTTGGAATTTTCAGAGACAGGTACCTATCCTCTTTCTCTTCATTACGCAGCACAGATGTCCTAACTTGCCCCTTCAGACTATACAAAGATAGATTACAGAGGCTTGAAGAAGAGGAGCAGTCGCTACTAGCCGATGAGCCGACACACCCGGAATATCTCAACATGAAGCAGTGTCTAGACGAGCGACTTGAGAAAAGGATTCAAGAAGCTGATGCGGAACTCGCTTTGCGACTCGAAGCCCACGAGCGTCGCGCTGTGGCTATACGTGCCCAAATATGGAGCCAGTTCTTCCAGGCAGTGCGTGAGCGTCGAGAAGCAGCCCTGGAGTCTCTCAATCGGCAGTGGTACGCGGTACAAAACGCCAGGCGGAGCGCGCATAGCGTTCCAGACTTTGGGATTCTGTTTCCAAAAGATCAAGGACAAAGAGTGCGCAATGCGATTGCATACAACACCGAAGTCTCAACACTAGCCGGGCTAGCCAAATATGAAGGCTTCCCGGCTGTTCCAGATCTGAAGGGGGCGTCGCCGTCGGAAGTTGACGCTGATTTCAGTGCTATCGAGGTAGGACTATCATGTAATTAGGGTCTATGTGCAATCTGAAGCATCAGCTGACTTTTTTGCCGTTTCTTTCCCCCTAAAAGGCAGTCCGTCGCGGTCGTCAAAAGACTGTACTCCCGGCCCGGGACGACTATCCGAACCCTACTTTCACGCGGCTTGGCCCAGCTGGGGAACAGTTCATCAAAGACACACCCTGGGCTAACCCCCATCACTCCTCACATAAATTGCACCAGCAGCAACAACAGCAATCATCGAATCCCATGATGCATACGGGTCGCCCAAACGCAGCTGCGTCAATACCAGCCCCGACACATCCACCAGCCTCCTCACAGCCTGTTGTTGACAGTCAAATGCCTGTTGCCAGGCCTATAGGTGCAATGCCCGGCGCGTCTTCTGGGTCTGGATCTGCGGAGTTGCCAAGAACAATTGTCAGCCCCCCTGAACAGCAAACGATGACGATGCCAGGTTCTAATTTTGCGAATATGGGCAAGGCACCGAAACCTGCGGCCCCGTGAGCTGTTAAGCGCAAGTCACCTGTGCCAACGAAACGAAGCATTGCGTAGACTGTGATATTTTGGACGCAGGCTTCTTTTTCTTTTTATACCCAGGTGGAAAAGGATACGCATGATACCCCGAAGAACCTCTTCGCATTCAGAACTGCCAGATTTGTATTATGTATCACGATTTCTCTTTCTTGTTTAATGGAGTTATAAGGACAGCAAGGGGCGTGGCGCAACGCATGGGTAGCGGAGAAAGCTGTGCGATATAACAGCGACGAAATTGTTGGCTAGGGCAAGATTTAAATGTATATATGTATATGGATTACCTAGTATTCAAGGTCCAGCAATGTGCATAAGTGAACACAATCTCAGAACCAAATCACGCTATTGGTACATGAACAAAAAGACCTGCTGTCAGGATGGCTGGTATGTATGTATGTACATGCGCATTAGACGCATTGAGCACAAAGATGCCCCGTAGCGTCTCTCGCAGATTAACACATGGAACTCCAAACCACTGCTCAGTCTTCGTCACTGATAAGTGGAGATGATAAATTCACACTCCGAAAGCCGCCTCAACGTCGAGTTCACGTCATTGCTGCCATGTCTATAAAAAGAACTCCGCCAATGGTGTAGTAGTAGTCGCCGTCGTCGTCATCTTTGTTGTAGTAATTAGAAAAAAAATCGAATACGCCCACCACTTCAGTGCCTCATTTCTTGTTCTCAATGGGCTTCCGCGGCTCATCGGGAACCTTGACATCATCGAAGTCATCTTGCCCAATCGCCTTCAATGTATACCAATCTATAACATCATTGCCAGTTAGACCTCAAAACATCGTGCTGACTGTTCCATCATGTTTGCGCATGGGCGCAAATTCGAGGCCGCTTACAGATCGAAAACGAGAGGCCTGTGAGGGCGATGCCCAGCGCGGCGGTCTTGAACACGTAAGGTCGTCGGGCGCGAACGAGCGCTGGGCCTTGACGGTATCGGCGGTCGTAGTATGAGTTTTGTGTGCTATTCGGACGGATTGCTGCGTCAGTGACATTGGCTCATGTACGTACTACGGAGTAGACAAAGGCGCCTAGGTAGGCTGTATGTAGGTGAGATTTGGGAAGTTGCGCACTTGGCCATCTTCGTTCTTCTGCCACTCGTGGCTCGTCAAAGACACTTGGAGATGTCGAATAGGTGAATGCGACAACGGCGGTTAGTCCTTGTTTGTCTGGTCAAGTGACAAGGCGCAGTCGAAGAAATAAGAAGCCTTGTCCAAGTCCAAGAAAGTCGCCTTCGCCTCTCGCATGAGCGGATGGCCCTGGGCGGTGTTAGCAAAAAGCGGATCATTGTCGGGTAATAGCGCGGTTGACGTACTCCGTATGTACTCCGTACCTTCGCGTTCTCCGTACAGTAGGTACATCTGCAGCAAGTTGGCGTCAAAATGGCTCGTTCGAAGCTAACGCCGCCTTACCCTGGTTGGGTGAACAGGGAACAGGGGTGGGCCATACCAACCGCGTCTTCTTCCATCAAAAGCTTGGGTTGGATAGCAATCTCGGACCATAGGTTCATTGTGACGATCCAGCTGGAGGCATTAGACATTCGACGACGACGACGCTACAGACGACAGACATCGATCTTCTTCGCCTTCGCGACGTGAACAACCGTGCCAAATCGCGCACGAGACCGTCTCTCTCGCGAGTTACTCACGCCCACTCGATCGGTCAACAAGCAAGCTGCGAACGCGGGCGGTTGCAGAGCATGGGACTCGGTGTTGCATGACAACCTACAACCTGATTTGGCCGCTCAAAGCCTCGTCGCGCGCAATCGATCGATCCAGTTACCTGCATATAGACACAGTTGCGAGCTCGGGCTATGAGTAGCACTTGTTTTGCAGAGGTCGTTGGTCGAACATATCCACATATCGGGGAAGCTTGGATTGAAGAGATACGCATCGGATCACTTTATCGGGCGAACACCTTATCCTCTTCCAGCAGGGATCACCACGAGAAAAGGACATCGAGGCGAAAGTCTCTCCCAACTCTCTCTATTTTACAGAAACTGCCGAAGAAGCCAACATGACCTCCACGCTTTCGGTTCCAGACCAAATCCGGCAGCTTAACGATGCGCGGAAACTCGTCCTGGGCGATGTAAACTACTACCAAAGCGTGGTCAGGGGTCTTCTCCCCATCATAGGACCAAACGCGCCGGTCGAGTTGAGACGATGGGGAGCAGAATTTCTGGCCGAGGCCTTCTCGACGCCTGCGTTGCCCATTCGCGAGAAGGAGACGATGCAGTTATATGTGCTTGCGACCGTGGAGTCGCTTCTGAATGAGAGGGAGGATCCGCAGGTTCTGCGCAGTGTGATACTGACGGCGGCGAGTATCTACCCGCTTGCCATGAGGTGGATGTAAGTTTTCGTGTTGTCTGGGCAAGGCCCTTTGGTTCATCATACAATCTAGAGGGCAGCATTGGCGCAAGGCAATGACTAATACGTCTGATTCTGGGGCAGAATAAATAACGCGTATGACACAGTCACCTGGGACAAAGTGTTGAGCATCAAACAGACCATTCTGCGGTTATGGGATCGTGCTGTTCCGTCAGTGAAGATTTGCTGCATCAAATTCGCTCAGCGGGTTGTCCTGGCGCAGACCGCCTGTACGGCAGGAGAATACAGAGTGCGTGAATCTAACAGCTACCATTACGATATCGGAGAAACCCATCTAACCTTTGTCACAGTATGGTGGAACTCTAGATGTTTCACTAGACTGGGTTCCGCCTAACCACCAGTCACTCGATCCTGGGAGTCTCGAGGCTGAAGCATCAGGTTTACTGGATCGCATGCTGAACGTTTTGCAAGAAAGCAGGTACGAATAGATTGTTTGAGGCAATTTCAGTTTTGTCCCATCTCATATCTTGTCCCCCCTTCTCTCGCCCTACCTGTATCAAAGACATAGCTTACAATCGTAGCGACGCCCTCCTCGTGGATGCAACGTTGAACTGCTTGTCGATTCTATCCCGAACGCGGCTGGCAACAACAAGCCGAATCTTCAATGCCCTGCTCAACTTCAACCCCCTTCAGCTGGCCAACTCGCCTTTGACACCAAGGACTAGAGTCATGATCAAGTCCATGGAAAAGACAGCGCGGATATTGTTGATTCAACTCGCAAAGCGAGATCCTCACGACCCCAAGGTCCCACGGATACATCAGCACATTGAGCGCCAGATGCGGACAGTGACGGAGATGTTGGATGAATCCGGGCGGAATCGACAGCCGGAGGCACAGCAGCATGATGGTCACGATGCCAAGCGACAAAAAGTCGTCGAAACCCACGTACCTCAGATCCCTCCGCTGGGGCCAGGACCTCATAGCTTGGCCGATATATTCACACTCGTCTCGCACCCTGGTTTGAAGTCCTTTGACCTCTCCAATCTCCCAGTCGTCATGACGTCCAAGATCGCAGTGACGTCTTTGGTGCGGGTAGATTCACAACTGCTCGCAAAAGCAGTCGATGGAGTGCGCGATCGACTAACGGCCGTGGCCAACGCCTCTCCCCCTGAAATAAATCCCAACACAGCGCCGCTTGGCGTAGACGACAATGACGACGACGACGACGATTACGAACCAGACTTTTACCAGGCCGAAGATACAGAACAGCTCCTCAACAAGCTGGACGGATCCTCGGTAGCTGTGCCAGCACTGCCCACATTGGATACCACGCTCGCGCTTACATCTTTTAGTCTCCCGCAGCCGCCTCAGCTCACACCACAAACGGCCTTGACTGCCGGAAACGGGACGGTGACCAAGGTGGTGGAGATGATGAAGTCGCTAGAAGAACCCACGGCGAAGAAGTATAAGGCTGGCTTTGTGCGACTAGCCGCCAGCTCAGGAACCAGAGCCGCATGGATGACCATTCTCACCCGGCTTGCCACACGGTCCACCACCGGTCTCGAGGGCAAGGACATGGTCAAGGGAGAAAAAGAGGAGGACGACGAAAAAGACGAATCAGAGTCATCATTATCGTCCCCCAGCGAGCGCTCCCTCAGCGAGGACATACGAGACGTGCTATACAATTACATCATGGAGGATTTCCGCAAACACATCGACGTGGCCGTCTCGTGGCTCTGCGAAGAGTGGTACAACGACAAGATCCAAGCCCGGATGAGCCACGACGGCAACGGTAACTCATACCGGCATAAGTCCAACTATGAAAAGACGGCCCTGCGGCTCATTGATGGGTTTCTTCCGTATTTGCACCCGCAGGACAAGGTGCTGACGCGGTTTCTGAGCGAGATTCCGGATCTAAATCGGCCGATGCTCTCGCGGGTCAAGGATATGTGTCGCGATCCGAGTGTGACGCAGTTGGCTTTGACGAGTTTGTTGTATTTGGCTATGATGAGGCCGCCTGTGAAGGAGATGGCGCTGGATACGGTGCAGGATATCTGGACAGAATGTAAGTTTTTGCCGTATTTGTTTCTTTTGCGTTTTTCATCCCGTCTTGTCTGCTTTCTTTTTTGTTTCAGCTTTGCCGTGGGCCGTATGCAGTGTTGCAGCTGTAGTGTGTTGTGTATGGCATATCATGATGACTAACATCTTGTTCTAGTTGAGGACGCTAGACCCATGGCAAGGAAATACCTCGCCAAATACAGACCAGCGTTTGTAGAAGCCGCGGAAGCAAACGCCAGCAACGAGGAACAGGCCCTTGGGGTCGCAGCGACAGGAACCGCGATTGCGACATGACATAGGGCTGGGCTGGGCTAAGTATGCGGAGTTTGAAAGAGATCTCTTGTGCGACAGTGTCAAGGGGCGAGAAATCGGCAGCAGGGAAGGGGCTTTTACATTTTTGTTACATGTTGATAACAAATTGTTTTATTTTCCATCTTCATGACGGGATGCTTTGTGCATTTGTACGCATCATGTACGAGGATTTCTATCTAAAGCATACAGTCAGAGGCGTTTAATGTGGAAAAAAACAGGGAGACGGCGAGTTGTGTTTGAAAAGCAGCAAGAATGTGGAGGGTTCTTTTTGGGGGGTGTACGCGATGAGGTTAGTTGTGGTGCTATGTAGGTAGGCGTGAACGGTGACTGAGGCATGGATGACTGGAGGAGCTCGAGACCTCTTGAGTCGCTGATCATACTGCCTCTATTTAGGTAGGACTGACAAGTACATTTCGCACCCGTATCGTACAGGTAACATACGGGGTTGTACCGTGTACGTATAGTGGGAGTCTGCAAACCCAAGATCTCCTCACTCCCTTGGAAGTTGGAGTATCCGTGTTCACCGTTGCGTCAATACATGTTGCATCCATGTACGTCATTTGATCATCCGGTCAGAACTGCAGATTGTATCCATTTGCACATCTATAGCATGAAGGGAATACCTAAGTATATGTAAGTGAAGTTATTGCGTGTAGTGGACCAAATGGGCCAAACCGTTCCAAGGGTTGGCGGTTGGCGGTTTTGCGGTTCTTTTTTTCGTACAGAGCACGCACCTAATCTGAAGCGGACCGGTGCGGTGCGGCCAAGATGGGTGAAACTTGTTCAGTTCACGTATGTACTCCGTACCGCGTAACGCGTTGTCACCTGTGACCTGCAGTTGCCGATCAATCATCAGGCTGTGCCGTGCCATAATATGCACCTACTCCGTATGTACCTACCTAGGTACGTATGTACGTACTACTCCGTACGCGGTAATCACGCCGTGCATACGGAGTACTGCAGACAATACTTCTGTGCTTGAAAATACATGTCACATTGTCAAGTCACTCGTTTACTAATTAGGCATGAAACGTAACTATGCGGGTGAAATCGAATAGGGCGCACAACAGGATGCATCAGTGGAGTGCATTGAAGAGATTGCATCAAACTGGAAGCGCTAAACAAAAAGGCATGAAGCTTGAACAAGCGGCATCACAAGACATACCAAGGACATCGATAAACGCATCAACAGTACCTAGGTACATACAACGCATTTGGAAAAGACAACATCAAACAAGACAAGCAACTTGCAAGACATGCATGCATACTCCGTACCTAGGTATGTAACTTAACGCCGACGCGTCCGCGCAAAGTTCGGCGACGGTTACTCGTGGAGTCGTGGGTGTAACGCGCAAACGGGCCGCACTGTGCATTCCTCTGTCTTATCTTACCTAATAATGATGGGGCGCCGTTGGATAAGGAACATGCATGTACATAAAGTACCTACCTAAGGTTTTCATGGCAACGAGCAACGGCGGGCACCAGCCAGTAGACTCCACCAGACCAGACCCGACCGGACAACGGTCAACTTCAAGTCAAGCTTGATCAAGGCACAAGCCTGCGCCCGAGTCCACTTGCGGAGCCACGCTGCCACATCCTCGCTGCCACGTTTGGTCACGGCGCAACCGGCTCTTCAACCGCGAAAAACACAACGCATCTTGTAGTCTCCTGTTTTGTTTTGTTTTATTCTACAATTGCCTCGTCAAATTGTAACATTTTACTCTTTTCTGGCTTGAAACTTTGGCGAAATAAAGACATTATTCTGCATCCATCCCCAGAATCACAGTCCTGCCTTCCGTCGATTCTCGAGACACCCCACGGCGCCACTGCAATCTTGTCTCATTCCAATTCTTTGCTGTCGTCATTGCGTTCCTCTGGTACCTGATCCACGGCCTGGACCCGCGCTCAGCCTTTCCTGGGACCCGGTGAATCTTGGTCCGTCCAACTCGCGAGTCGCACGTCTCTTTGCTACCTGGTCAGCCCAGCTCCGATTGAAAAAAAAAAGCGACGAAAAACAGAGAGAAAGGAACAAGATTACAAACGAGAAGACCAAAACAATAATCAAAATATACAAAAAGCCAAGACGGAACGAGAATCAAAAAGGACAAAACAACGACCTGGCCGAACGTCGCTCAGTGTCGAGCTTTCCCGCGCGTGGCCCCTGCATGGAAACAAAGAGGCTCTCTCGACGCATCTTTGCCCTGCTTCGCGGCACTGGCCATCGCAGTCGCTCCCTGTTGGCAAACCACGCCTTGTTTCCGTGGATACACCGCCGGCAGAGACGCTGAAAGAACGCCGGCCTTCCGACTGGTATACTTAGGACGACCATGAGTACCATGACGGCTTCACATCCTACACCTTTGCACGACGTCGAAAAGCACGCTGTCGCGAGTACGACTACTATCCGGAGTGTGCGCAGCTTCGACGGCTCCGAGTCTAGTAACGACAGCAAGCGCAGTGCGTTGGCCAGCAGTGTCAATTCTACAGCGAGTGCTGCTTCCGCCATGGGAGGCAATCAGCTGCAGGAGCTGCAGCAGCAACAAGAGGAACAGCAAGAACGGGAACGAGAGAGGGGAGATCAAGGAAAGAAAGAAGAGCAAGAACCAGAAGAGCAGGGAGACCGGGGACAAATACAAAAAGAAGAAGACCAAGAACAGTCACAGGAGCGAGAGCAGCAAGAGCAATTACAACAACAATCGCAACAGCAGCAGCAGCAACAACAACTACAAGTACAACAACAACAACAAGACCAACAGAATGAAAAACCGCCGTCAACTACGAGATTGAAATCAGATTTAGGGAGTGAAGCGAACACATCCAGTAGATGGAGCGGCAACGGCGTGCGCACGGTAGACCCTCCCGCTCCCAACGACTCGTCCATGACAGCAGAAGATGCAGACACCGGCCATTGGGACTCTACCATTGGAAAAGCCGGCCTAGGAAAGACGGGCCGCGTCATCAACCGGCTCGTGAGCGACAACGACGCCCTCAAGCGAGACATCCAAATTGAACGGTTACGAGCCGAAGAGGCAAAACAAGCCGCCAAGCTAGTCGAAGACAAGATGGAGCGAATGATGAACGAGTACGAAAGCCGCTTATTAGAAGCCAGCGTCACCAAGACCCTCCTCGCCCGAAAAGAGCGCCAGGTCGAGACCCTAACCTCAGCCATCGAGCTCGAGAAGCGAAAAGCCCAGGCCGCTCAGCAAAGCGAGCGTAGCTGGAAAGAGGAGCTCGACAGTGTCAAGACAAACACCACGGTCCGGGTAGATGAGGCCACCAGTTATGCGCTATTAATGGAAGGCCGATACAATGCCATTTCCTCGCACTGGCGGGATCAGGGCGACGAAGTCAAGCGGACGATTACGAAGCTGCGAAGCGAAATCACCACCGTTACTGAGGAGCGGAGGTCGGATGACGAGAAAATCACGACGTTGAGGGATTTGTGTGAGCAGCAGGACAATAACATCAAGGAGCTGCGTCGGGAAAAGGAGGAAATCGCGCGGCTGTTTAACGAGTATAGACAGACGCAGGAGGATGAGTTGAGAGATATTAAGACGAGTGCGAGGCAGAGACAGGAGGAACAGGAGAGGCAGTTACAGGAGGCGAAAGAGACTTTGCATAAGCTTAAGTGGGCTTTGAATGTGAAGCAGAATGTCAAGGGCGCTGAATGAGCGTCTCTTGGGGGTTGACAACTCACTGTTTCTGCTTGAGCAGAGGCACTGTTCAGACGAGGGTTTCCGCTTCAAGACTTTCCTTTCAATACTTGGAAACGACCGCCAGGGCCGCCGTATGGAATCGAATCCCCTTTCACGCGATAGTCATTGTTATACCATTTGTCTTTTTCTTCATCTCCTTTCTATTTCTTTTCTTTCACTTCTTCTTCTTATCTGGTCTTGGGTGCACAAGGCCCTTTCTTTCACCAGCATAAATGACTACATACATCTCCGGCGTGACGCATCAGGATACTGCTACGCCTGGCGGGCTTAGCGGGAAATATTTGGTGGGCGACAGGAGGCATAATGAGGCGCTTGGGTGTACTTTTGAGGCTTTATGGTTGCCATTTTGATGCGCTCTGGCGGATGCCATTGTTAAGGTGCGCGAGTATGGAATGTGGACGGGTGAGTTTGAGTGACCTCGCCTTGACACATGGTGCATACGACATGGTTGCCTGCTTTCACATCTTTAACATGTAGGTAGGACGGTGTGACAGGGGCGGGATGGATGGGAGAGCGTTGCGCAAGTCCGCAAGCAGGGAATACGGATTCCGTCCCTCTGACTTCCCCTATTCGACTAGCCATTTTACCAACTATTTTACTATCTATATCGGAAAGGTCAGGCACCCGTTGTTGATAGACGTACACATTGTTTGGAGGTCTGTTTGTTTTACTTTTGCAATTCTGTGTTACGTCCTGTGTGACACTACTATGTATTAGGGCCGGTCCTCTACAAACCTACCTCTTTCCATCCCATCTGTTCGTCAGCCAGCCGTGCCGAGCTTCTGTAAACACCTGTCTCGCACTGCCAGCCTGGCATTTACCTACTACCTACTACCTACACACGTGGACACAAGCAAAACACCCACACACATTACTCTTGTTCGCCATCCTTTTTCGGTCTCGTCTCTTTTGGCTCGCCCCTTGAGTCCCGGACCGACGAGGCGTAGCGTTGTCAGAAGGGGCCAGTGTGCACGGCAGCCCTCTTGGAATTGCCCCCTCCTCGAGCAGGTGAGTGTGCACTTTGATTAAACTGAGCCCAAGCAACATCATGAATAGGGGCCCAATTTTCTAGTCCTTCATCGAGTTTTCTGCATAATGGCTGATGACGAGTAAATAGTCCGGGACGTGCCTCCGTCTACACCTGGCGAGGATCAGTTTCGAACGACGCGGCCGGTCGGTCAGTGATGCCAGTTACAGCCGCAATACAATACTTCTTCATTTTTCTGATGATTTTGGGGGGCCTGACTTGAATTGAAGACGCTGTTCATTCTTTTTACCTTCGCCTGACGTCTTTGAAGTTCTCTGAAGTTCCCTGAAGTTCTATGTTATTCGTTTTGCTGCGTCTCATCACGCCTTGTCGGCTGCTTGCCCTCTCTCACCTACTCCGAGCACGGATGCTTTTTCCACCTGAGTCTCCCTCACGACATTCATCATGTATGCCCAGCCTGTGGAATTTTATGTGGCGTGTAATCCTCCGCTTCTACCCTCCGGAGTGCATCGCGTCATGGAGGACCTTCAGGGCTCGCTCTTCCAAGTAAGTCTCGATCATGTCTTCAAGTCTGTCTAGTCTCGCTCCTAAGCTGTTTTACGAAAGGAAGAAGGACTCAAGGTACTCGAGATTCTGTATGAACCGAGCGGGCCGTGGTTCAAGGTCATCACATACCCTGCCTTCCAGGCCGAGGTTACCGACACGCTGGTGGCGATCCTCGCTGCCTTGACGGAGCAGAACACCGTCCCGCTGGAACAGCCAGAAGAGTACCTTGGCTCGCTTGCCGATGTGCGCACAACGTCCTTGGAGATTCCCTGGTCGGCGTTCTTGGCATCGCCCGATTATGCAGACAGCTTTGTTCCATGGCAATTCCCGTTGACGATGCAGGACCTCGCCCTCAAAATCGTTTGGCCGCCGGAGTCCAAGGCCTCGGAGTTCGATCTCACAGAAGTGCTGCGCATGCAAGCCCGTCTCGACGGCTCCCACGCGCAAGATCCGAAAATCGGGCGTCTCGGTCCTCTGATGAGCTGTATTGTTTCATGCAACATTCGCGAAACTATACTGTACATTGGGACTGATGGCGGCCCAGAAACTCTGAATAACGCCCGTGAAATCCTCGAAACTCTTTTGGATCTCACCGTACGCTCTCCTGGCCCATGAGACTGGCATTTGAACTGATACATTCTTCTTCAGAAGCTGCACTCGGTCGCGACACAGCATGTCATTTGCTCCACGGAATCCAACGAGCAATTCAGCTATAGATGGTTGTCCCACATTGGGCTCGACAGCCGCACATTTCCACAGCGGTCGACAGACCAGCAAAGGCTGAGACGCGCCGTATCGGTACGGGCAGTCACTCAGGATGCTCTTGGACGATGGGTTACGGATCGAACGCAATACAAGCCCAGTAAACGGAACATGGGCGAAGGCGCAATATTCAACAAGGGGCTCACTCCTTCGTTCCTCCAGCTCAAATACACACCAAAGAGCCCTCTGAAGGATGGTTCGAATTTCGAGATGTTGCCCTCCTTCGCTTCTACTTCTTCAAAGACCATTTGTGTTGAACCTACAATTGCAAGCCGCCCTGGGCCCGGAGAAAACTTTCCGACTAGGTCTCATTCACACAAACTGATTGATGAGGATGAGCTTATCAATTTTGACGTGGATGATGTGGTCGAGAGCGTCAGCCAGTCGCACTTTATGCAACACAATCAACCAGGCTCGTTTTCTCTGTTGGATGACGATCCGCCTGTCCACCTGAATTTGTTGACTCTGTCAGGGTCGGACCCGACACCGAAGCCACCAGAGCCAAAGCGCGCAAAGGCAAGAAAATACAGCCATCATCTTTTTTGAACATGACTGCTAAGTAAAATTTGACCTCAGGTGTTCGATGGCCGAATCAGACCGCATGTCGTCAAACTGCTGGAGCAGCACCTGCGATCCGTTTGGCCTGTCTTGTCGCGCTGCCCCGGCTTCGTGGCCGTTCATCTTCAATTCGGGCGGTTCTACCTTACGGATCTGAGTAGCGCAGACGTAGACATCGGAAGCGGACCACACCGAAACATGGCAGTCCTTCTTCGGGAACTACAGTCCGTTGAGCGAGAACAGATCGGCTTTTCATCAACTTTGTCTACGATTCGATCCGATGAGGATACAATGGTCACCTACCCGACATCTCCATGGGTCCTGTCCAAGAGAGACGTCATCTATCAGGTTCAGTGTACACTCGACGATCAGCAGTTGAGCATCGAGATTGATGCCAAGACGTTTGAGTTCAGCTGCCGTGGTCCAGTGTCCGAGTTGGCCGGCACTCTCGTACACTGCGTGCATCAGGCGTGGGACATGAAGATGGTTGTCCAGCACTCCAGTAATCTCAACCTCTCTCCAGCGCATAGACTCATGGGACAAGTTGTCACGAATTCGCTCCACGTCAGGTTTGTGCAGCGATGACCCCCCCGTGTATCAAGTTACTTCAAGACTAATCAGTATGGCAGAACCACTGCGAACGGCGAGTATATTTTTGAGCTTCTCAATGCTAAAGAAGACTGGACGGTCACCTCTGTTCGGATCCGCCACACGGGTCAATACCGGTCCTCGCAAACACCTGGCAGTGTTCTCTCCGTTGTCGCGTACCAGACACTCCGGCCGAGCGAGGCAAAGCACCAGCGACGCCGGTGGACGATTCCCAAGGACGCCAGCCGACATGGTCCGCACCCGGAGGCCTGGTTCGAAGCTCACATATCATGCTCGACATTGGATGCTCTGCTAGAGGGGAACGTGCATCTATCTCTCGGTGGGCAGCTGTCGTGGGATACAACGCTGCAGGATGACGTGTGCGATGCGCTCTTTGCGCCGGCGTTGGAAACAATTGCGCAGATTGATGAGGTGGGGGGGATGAATGACAATGGCTTGTCGGGTGGGAAGCTTCATTTTCAGGACTCAGTGGCGGAGGCGAGGGAACGGAGTGGGAAACCGGAGGAAGTGTACTGGTGATGCGGGTGAACGGTGAGGTAAGCTGTGAGAAAAGCAGTGCGAGTGAGAGTGAGAAGCGCCGAAGCGCAGTCAGCAGTGAGCATGAACCAGCATTGATAGGTAAGCCAAAAGGACAAGAACGGGATGAGGAGGATGAAGCTCAAATAAAAAAAGACAGGCGACAGATAGGAAACTACAGAGTAGTACTCCGTAATGATAAAGCAACAAGCAGGGCACGCACTATTTTGAGCCGGATTGACCTTGCATTCGGCATTTACCGACTTACTTATTATTACGGTCTACGGAGTACATTCGTGAAAGCTCAACCAAGTGTATCCTGTGATGCACCACCAAACCAATCGTCGTCAATCATGGCGTCTTGGCGCCCGGATCTCGTAGTGTAACTACGGAGTATGTAGGTAGGTATGTTACCGCTCGTCCGAAGCATTGCATCTTGTCCCTCCAGATTTTGATACCTAGTCGTCCCATTACGCCTTGTTTTGAAGTTATTGCCTGGGTCAATGGACTCAATGCACCTTGTCGTCCGAATTATTGCAGCTCACAGAGTACCTATGTAGGTACCTAAGGTACCTTCGCCTCGACGCCCGAAACATTTCCGTGGGTATGTACGGAGTACCTAATCACTCCGCACGTACGGAGTATGTAAGTATGTATGTATTTAGGTACATACAGAGAGGTAGTTGTCGCTAGTAGAGGGCTGAGAAAGCCCCTACCTACCTAATAGCGTGGCTGACATGACAAAAAAAGAAAAAGGGGCGCAGCCAACTCGACCAACCTTCTGCGGCGTACCTGTAAGATGCTCTGAATACATACACAATAACGGCGTAAGAAATCAGCCTTACGGTTTTCACCTTACGGAGTAGGTACTGTACCTACCTTGTGTACGTAAGTACTGCCCCGTGCCTGCCTGCCTGAGAGGCTGAGACTGCAGGTATGTACCTGTACATTGGTATGACGGCGGAGTACGGAGTATACATAATACCGAGCAAAAATGGGGTCGTAGGCCGGCCGCATGTATGTAGGTACCTAATAATAAGGCGCAAGGCAAGGCGCGAGCCGCGAGGCGCCAAGCAAGGAGGAGACGGTTATGTACACACATACCTACTCCGTACCTGTTGGTAAGCCGCAGATAAATTGACGACAAGTGCACTCATTCAGGGGGAAACTAATTAGTCTGAAGACACGTTTTGCAAATCATTTGAAATGCGCTCTTGCTGAATAATTAGTGACGACGGCCCGTTGCCACTGCCAAACCAAAAACACAACCTCGACGCGACTACAAGTCGACAACTACAACTACGATTTCGACTATAGGTAGCAATACCCCGAACAGCGTTACACCGACGGCATGCTACCGCTCCTCCTGCTGGGCCTGGCGCTCCTCCTCGCCGCCGTCGCAGCGGCAGCAGCGCTCCTGTTCATCGTGCGGCTCAATCGGCTCATGCTTCGCACGCCGCCCGAGGTGCTGCCGTACCTCAAGGAGCCGCTGACTGAGGAGGCCGCGCGGGAGACATACGCGCGGGTTAAGGAGAAGGGGGTGGATTTTCGAAGTAGGCATCCTGGGGTTTTGGAGAGGCGGTACATTATTGTCGGGGGATCTGGTATGTTTTCTCATCCTGTTTCCTCCTCTTCCTCTTCTCCCCCCATTTTTTGTTGGTTTGATGGTCTTTTATGCAGGACGTTATTACTTCGAGGGCTTGTGTCGATGTTGGCCACATCACCATGTTGTCTACATTGTTCCACCAGCATCACTGTTTCCTGATTCACTGGACTGGACCATGACCCGCTAACAATAGTAGGCCTCGTGGGATGCCAGATCGCCCTAGACCTCATCGATGGCGGAACACCCGTCGAAGCCATCCGCCTAATCGACCTTCGTCGCCCCATTCGCGAGGAATTCTCACAGTCTGGCCGCGCTGGCGATGTAGCCTTCGTGCAGGCCGACGTCACGTCCGAGGCGTCCGCGATCGCTGCCTTTGAAGCACCCTGGCCGACAAGCATCGCACACCTCCCCCTAACGGTATTCCACACCGCGGCGGTGATACGCCCGTACGAGCGACACGAGCTATTATACCACCGATGTTCGCGCGTCAACGTCCTCGGCACCGCAACGGCCCTCTCATGCGCACAGCGCGCCGGCGCAGACATCTTCATCTTCACATCTAGCTCCCAAGCCGCGACGCGTAGCGTAGGCTGGTCAGACACATGGACAGGCGCCTCGCCGCGGAACTGGGCCCAGGTCCTCGACGAGACGGACGCTACGCGCTCGCCGCGCCAGCAGATGAAGCACGCAGAGTACGCATCAAATTACGCGCGCAGCAAGATCGAGGCCGAGCAGCTCGTATGCGCCGCAAACAGCTCTCGCTTCCGAACGGGCTGTATTCGCCCTGGAAACGGCATCTACGGACACGTGCAGGATGCGATTTTCGGACGCATGCTCCGTGCTGAGCGTGTTCCTACCTTTGCGGCGCCTTGGGTGCAGAGCTGGGTGCATGTACGGAATGTGTCGCTGGCGCATATGCTTCTCCAGAAGGAACTCGTGGGGCCGCATGCAGAAGGTATCGCGGGACGGCCATTCGTTGTGACGGATAATGGCCCATCGATGCTGCGCTTTGAGGATTTGTATACTCTGTTGCGGGCGACGAGCAGTACGCGCTTCATCATTGATTATCCGCCGCCGGTGGTGGTCTGGATGGCTGCTCAAGTAGTGGAGTGGTACTGCGTGATGCTGGCGCGGTGGCCGCGGCTGAGTTCGCTGTTGGGGTTGAGGGAGCCTGGTGAATTGCTGATTTGGTGTCAGCCGGCGACGATTGACTCGTCGGCTACGCAGATGGCGAGGGATGATGTGGCGAGGAGGACGCCGGAAGAGGGGGGTTTGGGGTATAAGGGGTATTGTTCGACGCTGGAGGGGCTTTGTGATTTTATGAGGGAGTGGAATGAGGCTGCTTTGAAGGGGATTCAGTAGGGGTATATGTATGCGTATTTTGGTATGTACAGAGAAGGTAGGGAGGGATGAAATTGAATCGCCCACCAGTACTCCGTACCGCTGGCCTCTTTGGTGTTTTTCGGTCCATGCGCGAGGCCCATAGGGGCACTTGAAGTTGGGTGCATGTGTTTGTGCACGTTTTCGATTTTGTGCATGGTTCGCCACAGGCTCACAGCCACGGAGTGGGCTGCAGCCTGCAGATTGTTATGAAACATTGGAACATGTGTTTTGCAGAGAGTGGAGTGGCGCAGGTTTGTGGGATTTGTGGAACTGCCGGACGAGCAGATGCGGGGCAAGTCCAGTTGGCAGTCATTGGCGGAGCGCACAGATCGTCAGGGTCTGGGCTCGATGGAGGCGTGAGGCCGGCACACGCGGAAACTTCGTCCCTGTTGTATGTACATATGTACCTACCTAAACTTGTCACGTTGTAGCACTTCACTCCCCCGTCAAATCCGCATCACCGCGTCCGATCCATCCGCTGCAACTTGACCGGCTCTCCCTTCCGCCTCGCCACGCCGCTCGCCATCATGCCCGGCTAGGTCGTGATATTTGCTTGAACAACATCAAACTGTCATCGCCTTTCGCATCTTCGTCATCTCTCCCCGCGACGCACGCACCTCCCGTCCCCAAACCACCATGGGCTTCGGAATCCTCGAGCCTCGTGGCCACGAGCCCGTCCCAGGTACGCCCGTCCGCCTTGTCGTCTTTTCCGCCCTTGGAGAGGCATTTGTCGTTGACTAACCGTTCCCCGGACTCCAGGCACCACGAAATACTTTGACGATCCGAACCGACCTCAGGAAGCCGCTGGCGAGGTGCACCTAAAATGCGACACCAGTGGAGGCGTGCCCATCATTCTCGTATGCTTGCTTTGAACCCGCCCTTTGGCTTCCATCTGGCCCGTTTACCTTTCCTCTTGGCCGTATGCGATTAACGTATCCTCCGTCAGGTTCCCCAACCGTCCGATGATCCCAACGACCCGCTGAATTGGCCGTTGTGGAAGCGCGACCTTATCACCTTTATCCTCTGCCTCGCCGCCATACTCGCCACAGCCCTCGGCGCCATTCTCGCCTCTAACACTCTCGTTCTCTCAGCTTGGTATACTGCCAAGCTGCAAAATGTCGCCGGCCTGACGGGCTATTATCTGCTCGGCGCCGGCTGTGCCGCCATCTTCTTCGTGCCCTCGGGCCGCATTTGGGGCAAGCGCCATCTGTTCCTGCTGGGCATCCTCATCGTCATCCTGTCTAGCGTATGGGGAGGCGCTGCAGGTAATTTCAACCACAGCAAGGACCCGGAGCTGTCGTATCTGCAGTCGGAGCCGCAAAAGAACCACTACCGCAGCCTCATTGCCGCGCGTGTGTTCCAGGGGGTCGGCACGGCGCCCTTTGAGAGCCTGCTCAATGCCGCCGTCGGCGATATGTACTGCGTCCACCAGCGTGGCATTCGCATGGCCTTTACCAACTTGGCCGTCTTTGGTGGTGCCTTCTTCACGCCCGTTGTTGTCGGCAAAATCACGCACACAATTGGCTGGCAGTGGAGCTTTTACCTTGTAGCCATCTTTTCCGCCGCCGTCTTCCCTGCCGTGTTTCTCTTCTGTCCCGAGACAGCCTATCGTCGAGACTCAAAATACAACACTGACGGCATTATGAATCAGGAGAAAGAAGCTCCGTCACCCGATGTGAATGGCACCGCAACGACCACGACGACTAAGACGACCAAGGAAGCCGAAGCAGAATCAGAAGCCGCCGCGGATGGAGTCCCTACCCGCCGAACTGGATTCGTCTTGTTTCCCAAGACGTCGGCCATGCAACCCATTGGCGACGCAAATACCCCCCGCAAGACCTTTGTCGAATCCATGTCCCTCTTTGACGGCAGAAAAACCCACGAGCGATACTGGGTCCTCTTCCTGCGCCCCTTTCCCTTGATCCTCAACCCAGCTTTCATCTGGAGCTGCCTCATCCAAGGCACCATGATCGGCTGGACCATCTTCATCGGCGTCATCGTCGCCGTCATTTTCATTGGACCTCCCTTCTTCTGGGGCGAAGAAAAAACAGGCTTTACCTACGTGGCGCCCTTTCTAGGCGCTGTTCTCGGCTTCATCATCTCGGGCCTCCTCGCCGATCCTACCGCCCGGATGCTGACCCGTCGCAACAACGGCATCTACGAGCCGGAATTCCGTCTTGTGCTTGTCCTGCCCATGCTTGTCACGGCCGGGATTGGTCTGTATGGCTTTGGAATTACGTCGGATCGGCTCCTCTCGGGGGCGTACTCGTACCTGGTACCTCTTACGTTTTTTGCCCTCGAAGTAGGGGGTATGGTGATTGGCACGGTGGCGAGTTCGTTGTACATTGTAGATGCGTATCGGGACTTGACTGTCGAGGGGTTCACGTTGATGATTATCTTCAAGAACGTGTTTAGTTGTGTGTTGACGTTTTATGCGTACGATTGGGTTATTGGGGGCGGGTTTCAGAAGGTTTTTATGATTGTGGCGTCGTTGCAGATGGGGATCTGTGTGCTGACGATTCCTTTATGTGAGTTTTCTTTTTCGCCCTTGCGCTCTGACCCTCTACCTCTACCTCTATCCTTGCAAGTGTCGGACACAACACACAAAGATTGATGACGTTTGATATTTGGGGAGCTGTGCTGACTATATGCCTTGATAGGGATCTTTGGGAAACGAATTAGAGCGTTTTATGCGCGGAATGATTTGCTTGCGCTTACGGGGCTGCGATGAGAAGTCTTTTTTCGAGATAGTGATACTGTGAGTGTGTCGCTGTGCCGAGACCATCGTCTAGACTTGTCTCGTTTATTTTGTTGTCGATTGTGCTTTTCTGCTTTTGGGTGGGGGGTCTCTGTTAAGTTTCCTTTTTATAGGTTTCAGGGTTTGTTTGAGGCTATCTATTAGGGTATCTTTTGGGTTCTTTTCCAAGGTCGCTGGCAAGGTTTTATCTATGGTTGGAGTTTATCTTGCTCAAGCCCGGGTTTTGTTCTACTATCTTTCATTGGGTTTGGCGCCAGGCAGGTTCTTTTCACTATTGATATCCCGAGAGCACTCTCAATTAATAGGGTCTGTTTGTTATTCCGCGGCATTATGTGTTTTCCTTGTCTGTCTCTAGCATTTGGCTATCTCGATAGGGTGGTGTGGAGGGGGCTAGATTATATCTAATGATGAGGTCGACATGCGGTTGAGATATGAATCGCTGCCTTGCAGCCTTAGGCGGTACTAGAAACTAGAAATGGAAGCTTGTACACTATAAGTTGTTGTCACTAGGTGATGGTGTACTGGCGAGCATGAAACTTAACTCTATGTAGGGTATTGCTTGGTACACCTGTCCTTGCTCATCTTCACTAAGTTTGGGATTGTATGTTGGACAATTCCTATGTGTTCTGTCTAGATGATTCATCATTTTTGTAAATTTGGGACTTTTGATCACCATTATGCGTCACTCCGAATTCGACTTCACAGCAGACGATCTGGTACTTAGGTACGGTATATACATGAATGGCGCTGCGATTGCAAGACAGGACAATCGACGTGGAGTGTCTCACGAAACATCGCCTTCATACATAGCAAGGAGCATGATAGCTAGTAACGACGGCCCAAAAATAGTGACGAGGCTACAGCTCTTGAACTGCCTGATTTCGTCTCTTTCTGACCATATTTGCTCTTGTTTCTCATAACCAAATTTCACTCGTCCCTTCTATGCTACATACTCCACCGCGACAGCTTCTAGCTAGACCGTTACAATTTCACCTTAGGCTCCTCCCCATCCGGCAGCAAAAAATCCGGATACTTGAGCTCCGTCGCGCCCATCGACGCGCCGCCCTGCCGCCTCCAAGCACCCCCGTCCACCACCAACACATGCCCATTAACGTGCGAGCCTGCTCCACTGAATAGATACACAGTCGCATCGGCAATGTCCCTCACGGTTCCCAGACGCCCCGTAGGAATAGACCTCGCGTGGTGCTTCAGAGCCGTGTCATCCGTGCTAACCAGCCGCGCCGTGCCCTCCGTATCGGCCACAGCTCCTGGTGAGATGACATTGCTCGTCACACCGCGGGGTCCGTACTCAAGAGCCACAGAGGCCATGAGTGAGTCCACAGAGGCCTTGGCGGCCGCGACATGGCCCTGCATAGGCATACCCGTGTAGTGGAACGTAGCAGACACGCAGATGATGCGCGCGTCGGTACTGCGCAGAAGGTGCGGCATCGTGGCTTTGATGGTGTTGAAGGTGCCAAGGACGTCAATGTCCATGACGGCTTTGAAGGCATTGGAGCTCATTGCTTCCATGGAGACGATGAAGTTGCCCGCCGCGCCTGCACTATCGGGTGTGGTCACCGGGTATGTCAGCGTATTTCTTATATCCCCCTTATCGTATATCTCTGTATCTCTGTATCTCTGTATTCTTC
>QEQW01000308.1:0-30725 GCA_004016085.1 Claviceps quebecensis
CGCTACAGTAGCTGTGTAGACTCGCCACACAACTAATGTACAAAGCTACAAAGCAGCTTACTAGGATTTACTATTGACAGGGGTCCTTATCTTAGCGCGTACTGATAAGCTCTAGTGGCTTGGCTCGAGCAATGTTTTTCGGAGTCGTCCTCCGTACATAGTTGCAAAATCGTACGGCGTCTGATCCTGTCTCCTGTGGCTTGCACTGTAATTTGGGTGAAATGTGGACTGTACGGAGTACCTGGCGCCGATTAAAATCCTATCTGGCGCGCAGCTCGTCTCTGTTCAAACCTCAAAACTTCAAACCCTTTCTGCAGTCTACGGAGTACCACCTCTGGGCGGGGCAACGACGCATTGTCCTTGTTGGCCCCCCAGGCCCCAGCAAAAAGCATGGACAGGGGGGTCCCAGGGGAAGGGGTGAAGGACTTAGCGCGGACCCGAAAGCGGCAGTGACGTCGGTGGCGGGCAAAGCTGGATGATGCTCCGGATGCTGACGAGATGAATCTCTGTCAAATCCACGCGCGTTGGGTCGTGATGGGGTTGTTCTAGCGGCTCCTTTTTGGCGTCTACGGGGGTTCTACGGTTCACGATTTACGGAGTATCGGGACTCACGGAGTTCGGATTACGGGGTCGAGGAATGGGCGCTCGAGAGTAGAAACCACGCGAAAAGGGCCTTCAGGGTCCAGGTACGTACTCAGCCAGCTCAGCAGCCCTCTGCGCTGTCGAAGTGTTGATCATTGTGTTCAAAGTGTTGTCAACTTGTGCTAAAGCGGCTGACGACATGCGGGTACCCCACTGTACCTAACTTGGCCTAGGGGAGGGAGGGGTTATTGAAAGAAAATCCGTTATGTATTCTAATTTCTGAGCACACGAGCGCATACGAGTAACGAGCGCACAACACATGGCCACATGACGACGCTTGACAGCATGTATTACACAATGGCGACCACTTTTGGTCTATGAGACTTCGATGTGTGTTGCGACGCGCTCTCTCTGTGTCACTGTGTGAGAGGCACACGAAGTTCGAACATCAAAAGGGCCAGCCTTTCCGAGTGCTTCCTTTTGTGAAGGGCCCTTGGTGCCACGGCCCACGGCACCGCCACGATGACAAGGGGGCACCTGGCCCGTCTGACCCAGGCAAGCGATTCCCCGGCCCCAATGAGCTCATGTTGATCAGACGGGCCGAGGGATTGAGGAAGGGGGAACTTCGGCTCGGTGTTTGGGGGGTGGCATTCTTCGCTGGGATCTTTCAACTCGCACATTGTCACACGGTACACCGCACTCTACTCCATCGCGATTCGCGACACAACGCGGAGGGTACGTACGGAGTACTCCGTACTCGTGTACTCAATATGCGACTTGGTTGCACTTTTCTTTTCTTCCATTATCATTCATGCGTTGGACTTGACTGACTCGGGGGGGGAGGACTGGGCCCTGGCTTGGTGGAGTGGCAGTCTCGACTCTCAACTCTCAACTTTCAATTACCTCCGTCTCAAGTCGTCGTACGGCGTAGGTACCTAGGTACCTACATACCTACGGTGCAGTGCAGAGAAGACGTTGGGTGCTCACTGCTCAGTATCCGCCAAGGGGCTTTCTCCCCACTGAACCCCTCTCGTCACGTGGAAGCGGGTAGCGACATGTATGTACATACCTAGCGGCGACCAGAACATCAATGTACGGAGTAAAGGACGACGTCAGGGAAGGGGTCCAGGAACCAAATTCCCAAATCCTAAAATACTTCCAGCCGACGTTGATCGATCGGATTTCATGACATGGTGCCACCGTGCCGGTGCGGGCATGAACACGAAGACGCAGGGCGCTTCGCGGCGCCGAAGTCAACCGCCCGTTTTCCCGATTCGCCGTCGTCTTCGCCTCAATTCCCCCTGACACGGCCCTGATGAGTGCTGCGGTTGGCGCGTTGCCCACGCACTCGAGGGCTACATTGGCTGGCTGCACAAACAGCGAGTGGCTCAGGTGGCTGACCAACCTTGAACCACCCCGTACTCCGTACCAATGTCTCGAATTCGCGCGTGCGAAGACCCCACTGTATCCGTTGCTGGTGTGCGGCGTGCCACTGGCAGGTGCTCTCCCGAGTCCCGTGGCGCCGCCGGCTGTCGTCTCCCCGTTCCGCAGCGTGTCCGGCCAATCGCCGGCCCGAGCTTGCTTCTGGCTGCCCCTCCTTGCCCCTTCCTACCAATGGCCACTCCTGCCCCGTCGTGCACTTGGCCCTCGAATTCTCGAGTCAGCACACGCACCAGCAGCTCGTCACGGCCGTTGGACAGCTGCGAGGCCCCGCCCAACCCCCGAGGGCGTCTCGTGCTTTTTTCGCGCTGGTCCAATCGTGGGCACGTGCTGCCCCTTTTGGCACTCGATTTACTCCACTCCGGACGTCCCATGTCCTCTCAAAAATCGACTTGGCGTGTCTTCTCGCCAATGACCATGGTCCCTTGTCCATCTGTCGCCCGCTCTGTTGCTCGTCTGTTCATCCTGTCGGGTCTGCCGTCTTTTGCCCAGAAGCCTCGCCACCAAAATCGCTCCATCTCATTCGCTGCTGCGGTCTTCGCTTTTTTTTCGCTGCGTGACTTTGGCTTTGTTCGCTGGGAGCGGAAGGTTCAAGCAGAAGTGGCTGTGATACCTACTCTCTCACTAACGAGTTGCTCGGCTTCTCTCGACGGTTTCATGCTATTGCTCTCGATTCGTCCTCCAAGTTTCACCTGCATCCCATCATCGAGCGTTGTTGCACTGCGCGCCGCCGTCCGCAAGTCATCCACCCACCCAAGTCCACTCGGAGGGGAAGGGCCCGTTGACTCCCGACCATCTTTTCTCCTCACTTGGGAAACTTCATCTTTTTCGACAGCCAGTCCGCACCAGACCATGCTGCCCTGCCAGCCGGGCATTTCCTCACCGACATCGACCTTGTGCCTTGCTTGTCACTGATATTGCAAAGCGAGTCTCTTCTGGGCTCGTCAGCTTGTTCATCATTCTTTTCTCGGCGCCCGATCTATCATCTCGTTGAGCGACGGCCCGTACAACCCAAGACGGCAACGCCATCGTCACCTTCCTTCCGATAAGTAGCCTGCGATCTTGTCGTCTGGCTGCACGCGCCACACGCAACAATAATACTTGCCGACATGGTCTTCGCCGACATGGTCGTCGACGACTCCATGTTGGCGGCGGTGACGGAGATTATCTCCTCTATTGCCGCTGACCCGCAAACGTTCTCGACACCGCCCGCTAAGACGGACACCCGATTTATCCTTCCCGGAACCGATTCCGCCGCGAAACGAGCCTTGGAGGCCGAACTTCGGAAACTCACCCTCAGAGTTGGTCAACTCGAGAGCAGAGCCTCGGCTGCGGCCTCGAGCTTGCTGCCAGAAACCCCCAATGAGGCCAGCGACTCTGTCTTTGGTGACGAAGAATCGTCACATACCTGCATCTCAGCGGCAGTTCCCAAGGCGAAAATCGCCCATGCTCATCAAGGTAGTTTGGACTGTCCGAAACATTTGCCTCGCCAGCTGACCAAGGAAGCCCTGGAAGGACTGCGAGAGCATGTTGACGACCAGTCCAAGCTCCTGAACAGTCAGCGACAGGAGCTGGCTGGTGTCAACGCTCAACTTCGCGAACAAAAAGAGCTGCAGGAACGCGCTCTTGCCGTGCTCGAGCAAGAGCGTGTCGCTACGCTCGAGCGCGAGCTGTGGAAGCACCAAAAGGCCAATGAGGCTTTTCAAAAAGCTCTCCGAGAAATCGGTGAAATCGTTACCGCCGTCGCTCGTGGTGACCTGACCATGAAGGTCCGCATGAACACCGTAGAAATGGACCCCGAAATTACAACGTTCAAGAGGACCATTAATGCTATGATGGACCAGCTGCAAATCTTTGCCAGCGAGGTGTCTCGGGTTGCTCGAGAAGTCGGAACGGAGGGTCTCCTTGGTGGCCAAGCCCGTATTGGTGGTGTCGATGGCACGTGGAAGGAATTGACGGACAATGGTATTTATTCCTCTCGTGGCCTATGACTACTTTATACTCCTTGTTTGCCTTGGATGCGCCAGCTAATTTGAACGTCGTTACCTATAGTGAACGTTATGGCACAGAATTTGACCGACCAAGGTATGGACTCTTCTACCGTGGGCAGGCTTTACGACGGCTTTTGATTGCATACTGACTCAAGATAATCGTGCAGTGCGAGAAATCGCTTCCGTCACAACCGCTGTCGCGCATGGCGACTTGACTAAGAAGATCGAGCGACCAGCCCGAGGCGAAATTCTCCAACTTCAACAGACTATCAACACCATGGTGGATCAACTTCGAACATTTGCCTCGGAAGTCACCCGAGTCGCAAGAGATGTGGGAACTGAAGGTATTTTGGGTGGGCAAGCCGATGTGGGGGGAGTCAAGGGCATGTGGAATGACCTGACGGTTAATGTCAACGCCATGGCCAACAATTTGACGACACAAGTACGCGACATTATCAAGGTCACGACTGCTGTTGCCAAAGGAGACCTCACGCAAAAGGTCCAGGCAGATTGCAGGGGCGAAATATTCGAACTCAAGTCCACAATCAACTCCATGGTGGACCAGCTTTCGCAGTTCGCTAGGGAAGTCACCAAGATCGCCAGAGAAGTCGGAACCGAAGGTAGATTGGGTGGGCAGGCCACAGTCCACGACGTTGAGGGAACATGGCGAGACCTGACGGAGAATGTCAACGGCATGGCCATGAATTTGACGACGCAGGTGCGCGAAATCGCAAAGGTGACGACAGCCGTCGCCAAGGGCGATTTAACCAAGAAGATTGGGGTCGAGGTGAAGGGAGAGGTCCTGGAACTCAAGAATACTATCAACCAGATGGTAGACCGTCTGGGTACGTTTGCTGTGGAAGTCAGCAAGGTGGCTCGAGAAGTCGGCACGGACGGAACGCTCGGCGGCCAAGCCCAAGTCGCCAACGTTGAGGGTAAATGGAAGGATCTTACGGAAAACGTCAACACCATGGCGTCAAACCTGACTGTGCAAGTGAGAAGCATTTCTGCCGTCACACAAGCCATTGCGAACGGAGACATGAGCCAGACGATCGACGTGCAGGCCAACGGTGAAATACAAATACTAAAAGAAACAATCAACAACATGGTGTCTCGTTTGTCCAGCTTCTGTTACGAGGTGCAGCGAGTCGCCAAGGATGTGGGCGTCGACGGCAAGATGGGAGCGCAGGCAGATGTTGCCGGGTTGAACGGACGGTGGAAAGAAATCACGACGGACGTCAACACTATGGCCAGCAATCTGACTACGCAAGTGCGCGCCTTCTCCGACATCACCAACCTGGCGACCGACGGGGACTTTACGAAACTCGTCGATGTGGAAGCCTCTGGAGAAATGGACGAGTTGAAGCGAAAGATTAACCAAATGATATCCAACTTACGGGACAGTATCCAAAGAAACACACAAGCTAGAGAAGCCGCCGAGCTCGCCAATAAGACCAAGTCTGAATTCTTGGCTAACATGTCGCACGAGATCCGGACGCCCATGAACGGTATCATCGGTATGACGCAACTGACCCTCGACACGGACTTGACGCAGTACCAGCGCGAGATGCTCAACATTGTCAACAACCTGGCGAATAGTCTTTTGACAATAATTGACGACATTTTGGATCTTTCCAAGATCGAGGCTAGGAGAATGGTGGTTGAAGAGATACCGTACACGCTGCGAGGAACCGTCTTCAATGCGCTCAAGACGCTGGCTGTCAAGGCCAACGAGAAATTTCTGGACCTCACCTACAAGGTGGACAGTTCTGTTCCGGACCACGTCATTGGTGATTCGTTCCGTCTTAGGCAGATTATTCTTAATCTTGTGGGCAATGCCATCAAGTTCACCGAACACGGCGAGGTGAGCCTCACGATTAAGGAGCGAGCGAATCAGCAAGATGTGGGCGGCGGAGAGTATTCCATCGAGTTTATCGTTGAAGACACCGGCATCGGCATCGCCAAGGACAAGCTCAATCTCATCTTTGACACATTCCAGCAAGCCGACGGGTCCATGACGCGCAAATTTGGTGGCACGGGTCTTGGACTATCTATTTCCAAACGCCTCGTCAACCTCATGGGCGGTGATTTATGGGTTTTGAGCGAGGCCGGCAAGGGGAGTCAGTTCCATTTTACGTGCCGAGTCAGGCTCGCCGCAGAAGACACCAAGAGCATCCTGAAGCAGCTGAAGCCATACCGCGGTCACCAAGTCCTGTTCGTCGACAAGGCCCAATCGGGCTCTGGTGCAGACATCAAGACCATGTTGCAGCACATTGGCCTCAACCCCGAGGTGGTGGATTCGGAAAAGAGTTCCGCGCTTACAAGGCTCAAGGCCGGGAGTGGTGCGTTGCCATACGATGCCATTATTGTGGACTCGATCGATACCGCACGGAGGTTGCGCGCCGTGGACGACTTCAAGTACCTCCCTATTGTACTCCTTGCGCCCGTCGTGCACGTCAGCCTGAAGTCGTGTCTGGACCTGGGCATCACGTCCTACATGACTACCCCATGTACCTTGATTGATCTCGGCAACGGCATGATTCCTGCTCTAGAGAACAGAGCTACGCCGTCTATGGCTGATAATACCAAGTCTTTGGAGATTCTCCTGGCAGAGGACAACACGGTGAATCAGCGCTTGGCGGTCAAGATTCTGGAAAAGTACCGCCATGTTGTGACGGTGGTTGGGAATGGATGGGAAGCTGTCGAGGCAGTCAAGGAGAAGAAGTTTGATGTTATTCTCATGGATGTGCAAATGCCCATTATGGTATGTCCTCCTCATTCTTTCATAACTGTCTTTGCTGTTCTGCGCCCCTCCATACTTTTTCTTCGCCAGGCATCTCAGCGTGAACCCTCACTAACAGCACCGATTCTAGGGCGGCTTCGAAGCTACGGGTAAAATCCGAGAATACGAACGTGGCATGGGCGCCCACCGAACCCCGATCATTGCCCTCACCGCCCACGCCATGACGGGCGATCGCGAAAAATGCATTCAGGCCCAAATGGACGAGTACCTCTCCAAGCCCCTCCAACAGAATCACCTCATCCAGACGATCCTCAAGTGCGCCACCCTGGGGGGTCCCCTACTGGAGAAGAATCGGGAGCGCGAGCTGGCGATTCAGGCAGATGCCAAGTCGCGGAGTCACAAGGTTGCAGTGAACAGGCCTTTGTTAAGGCCAGGGTTGGAGAATCGGGCTATGACGAGTCAGCCGGCGTTGCAGAGTTCCTTGTTGCAGAGCCCGCTGTTGCAGAACCAGCTGAAGCTGCAGAACGCGAGCCAGATTTCAGAGGTGCTGGAGAGTCCAGTGCAGACGCCGTTGGAGTCACCAACGTCAACGCCGATAGAGAAGTCAGATGAAGGACTAGTGGTGCAAAGGCGGGATCTATCTGATATGCGGAGTCTCAGTGGCTAGGATTGCCAAGTCAGACCGCCACCCCAAGCCTTGGGTGTCGAAAGCGGCTAAAGATTACCGGCCAATTGTTTCTCATTTATGCGTCTTGATTGGCGTTAGATCTTACACTATGGTGTTTTATTTCACGAATGGGTTGCCCTGCTGCCAGCTCTGTCGTTTTTCAATGTCATGCGGTTCTGTCTTCTCTTTTCGTCCCTTCTACGTTTGTTTCAACGCATGTCTTTTGCGCGCGTCTCGGGGGGGGTTTTTTTTTTTTGCGCAGAAAATAATCCAATCCCGTGAACGAACACCGATCACAGACATCGGACGGATCGGCAAAAACCCCTGTTCGCACTCAAAAACTCCCGGTCACAACTTTACGCTAATCCCTCTTAGCTCCGAGCCTCCGTAGCTCCGCGGCATTCTCTCCATATCAATTGGTCAACCATGATTCTTTCTCCACACCCCGCCTTTTTTTTTTGGCAGCCACTACTCCGTACCTGGCCTGGTACATAGCCTGGGGTTCTTGTTCTGGCGGTCACAGGCTTTATGTATATGTACATACGTACGTACATACAAATTCCACCTACCGGACTTTCCTATGCATTGTACCCAGTTGAAAGAATGACATGTAATCCTCTCCGGAGCGGAACGTCCAAGGATGTGATAGTTACCAGCAAGGGACGTCACCAATACATCGGGCAGAACGACTTCGCTGACGTATGTATGACGGCTGTATGACGGCAGAGTCCCGCGGCCACATACTATCGTGTTTGGGGGACCGGCGTACATACCTACCTGATATATGTAGCTCTGGTAGGAAACTCGATGACCATTAAAATTTGACACGGCTTTGCGGAACAAAGAGATTTCAATCTAAGGCTAGAGATAAGGCGGCGAAGAAAACTGAAACAAAGTGAGAAAGAAAAGCCATATGGCGTCTGAGTAAGCTTGCGAGGCTGCCCAGTGCCTGCCAGAGGCGCATTAAGAATCTCGGAGCCCACCAATGACCGAGCTGTCGGGGACTCGGGGCGGTGCTTTTCTGTCTTCGGTTTCTTTTCCGTTGGCTTCAGACCGGTAGGTGAACTATGGCCCTGGTATGCCACGTGCATAGGCATACCTACATTACAGATGTTGATATTTATGTACCTAGATGATAGATATTGTACCTCAGTAGGTACCTATGTGGATTCACCTATCTACGTATACCATTTGTGCTTAAAGTTACGGAGTAGGTACTTCACCTACGGAGTACTTGAAGCGTCCTTTTCGGCTTTCTGGGCGAGTGTTTTCATTGTCTTGTATGAGTGGCACCTGTGGTATCTTGGATGGCAAATCTATCCCCCCGCGCTTCATAAGCGCTGCTCGTACAGACGTACGATGCGCCGGCACACCGGCATCCAAGGCCCAACAGCCTCATCAATAGTTCGTCAGAACTCAATGAAAATTCTTACTATTGTCGGTGAGAGGGCGGCCAAGGTCCAGACCGGCCGTGGCATATGGAAAGCCGTGCTGTTCCGTTTCCGCTTTTTCCGCGGTTTGTAGCTGCTGGAAGCGGCCGGAATTCCATTGGCGTATGGCGACATGCGTTCCAACTTCCAGAATGTCTTTTTCCATCGGATTTGGTTCCTGAGCCACCGACTTAGGGTTCTGTTGCTTGTGCATACTATCTCTTACGGAGTAGGTAGGTACGGAGCATGTTGCAACTTGCAGATGAAGAATTTCCGCGGGGGCTGAGCCTGCAACGTCATCTCTCTCCATCATCCATGCTTCCATTTTCTCCAATCAGACGACGCGATGGACCGTCAGCGTGGGGTTGATTGTCCAATGCCATTGGTCGAGCCGTCTTCGATAGGTCGCCGGCGGTACGTAGTACAATTCTCCATCCTCAACACTTCATCGCAGTCAATGTACGGAGTGTCATCAGCCGGAGAACCGAATTGGTCATTAGTTACTCGACTAGAGCGATGGACGCCTCCACGACACATATTCGGACACTGAAGTGTGACTGAAGCGCCTTCGGCGTGATTTCCATGGTGCCATCTCTGGATTTAAGCCATTTCGAAAAAGCTTCCAAAACTGCAGGAGAACTCCATTCCTGTATGATGTTTCTTAACAGCAGAGTGCCGCGTATAATTTGCGAGACGATCCCGTACATTCCTCATCCCTAGAGATCTCGAGATTATGGGGCTGATGCTACTCTGCTTCTTTCTCTTCCAGTCTTGTCATTCCTCATATGCATCATATTCTTCTGACTGTTCAAGCAACCGTCTCGTGTTATGGTAGAGCTATGGTCTGAGTTTGGCTGGTCGTGAGAAGGCTGAGTTTCGGATGATTTGAGTTTTCGGCGCGTAGGGTAGGCAGGCCAACGAGATCATAACTTGCGTGCAGAACACCAGATGGGGGTTTCAAAAAAACGCTGAGCCAAAGTACACCGATTGGATTCATGTATGGATATTTACTCGTCCTTTCCAGGAGCGTGTATCTCTAGCCCGATGCTTTGAGATCTGACATGCGTGTCGAGTCACTTCGACATTCGATTGTTCCCGAACACCTGGACGGAGGTCGTTCTCTTCCAGTGCACTAAGTCGAGTATACTGGCGGGCGATTCAATTTCATCCCCCCTATCCTACCTGAGTAGATAGATTATGACCTATTCCCCCGAAGGCATCCATTTTCTGCACGATTTGCAAAGTGGCATCAGTCAGGCATGTACTGTGAACAACATTCGCGCCAAGCAGCCACGTCCTCTGCTCAAGTGCTACCCTAGGCTGATTCTGCTCCGGATCGAAACGGGCCGCCACAGACCCCACCATTGTCGCTTGTCGCTCAGGCGGGGGGACATTTACAGCCAAAAATCGAGGTTGTTCAGCATCGCAATTTGAATAAGACTGTGCCGATCAAGATCAATTCAAACTCCCTGATACCCGCTCGCATCAATCCTGGGGCGCAGAACAGTGCGCAGCCGATCCCAGAGCATTTGCCTTATAACGGAGCGCGAGTACTTCTCCACGACCAAGACCCCATCACATAACGACAATGGACGCCGATATTCGAGCCGTGCTTCCCAATATCGACCCTGTCGTCTCGGACTACTCCGTTGGGTACCTGACACACGCATCGACCGTATGGTCCGACGAAGAAGAAACGAGTGGCCTTTCACCGCTGAGCGAGGCAGCCACTGCCATTACCGAGCTGCTGCTTTCAGCATCTGGCGACTTCAACTCTAGCGTGGAGGAGAAAGTCAAGCAGCTTGTAGAGAAATGGGTCGACAAATATGCCCAAGCAAACGGCGGCCAGAGGACGGGGCCATCACTGGTGAAGCGTTTGGATCAGACTATCCAAGTCAGCACCCAGCGCAACATGTCATCCACCTTGGCTGTCGCGAGTGGTGGCGTTGACCTCGAATCTGCCAATGCTAGGAAAGTCGAATCCAAGGTCGATCGAAAGAAGCTGGAGAAGGCCGAGCGTAAAATCGCTGCCAAGCAACAGAAGAAGACGTTCAAGACGGTCGAATACGAGGCTTCCCGACTGCTCGATCTACCAGAGGATACTCAGTCATACGAGGAGTTTTACATGGCTGTTAACCCTCTGCAGATTGGCGGTTCTGGTACCAACAAAACCAAGGATGTTAAGCTGGATAACATTGATGTGTCGATTGGTGGAACCAGAATCCTCACGGATACAACGCTCACGCTGGCGTACGGTCATCGGTATGGTTTGGTTGGTAACAATGGTGTCGGTAAATCTACATTACTGCGAGCGTTATCAAGGCGAGAAGTCGCCATCCCCACTCATATTTCCATCCTGCACGTGGAACAAGAGGTACGAACATGTTCCATATTCCTTAACGAACGATGAAAAGCATGTGCTAATGGCTTATACAGCTTACTGGCGATGATACTCCGGCTATTCAAGCTGTGCTCGACGCAGATGTTTGGCGCAAGGTTCTCCTCAAAGAACAAGAGGTGAGTGTTACCAAACCACGATCCAGAGACAAAACAACCAGCGACAAACCATACTGACGAAGGGAATAGCAACTCACTACCGCTCTGACAGATTTGGACGCTCGTCGTGCTGCTCTCGCCGACACGTCGGCCGATGCCGCGAAGCTCGATCTCGAAAAGGAAACCAAGGATGGCAAACTGGGAGACATACAAGCAAAGTTGGCAGAGATGGAGTCCGACAAGGCAGAATCAAGAGCGGCAAGTATCCTTGCTGGTCTTGGATTCTCACCCGAAAAACAACAAAACGCTACCAAGACGTTCTCTGGTGGTTGGAGAATGCGTCTGGCGCTTGCGCGTGCTCTATTCTGCGAGCCCGACTTGCTCTTGCTCGATGAACCGTCCAACATGTTGGATGTCCCTTCCATTACATTCTTGTCTCAATATCTGCAAGGATACCCCAGCTCTGTGCTCGTCGTCTCGCACGACCGAGCATTCCTGAACGAAGTTGCCACAGACATCATTCACCAGCACTCGGAGCGACTAGATTACTACCGCGGCGCAAACTTTGACTCTTTCTATGCGACACGTGAGGAGAGGAAGAAGATTGCCAAGAAAGAATATGAAAACCAAATGGCACAAAGAGCCCATCTGCAGGCTTTCATCGATAAGTTCCGATACAATGCGGCCAAGTCATCCGAAGCGCAGTCTCGTATCAAGAAGCTGGAAAAGATGCCGGTGCTCACACCACCAGAAGCAGACTACAGCGTCAAATTCACATTCCCCGAGGTGGAAAAGCTCTCACCTCCGATTATCCAAATGTCCGAAGTCACCTTTGGCTATACGAAAGAACAACCCTTGTTACGTAACATCGACTTGGACGTTCAGCTGGACTCCCGCATCGGCATCGTCGGTCCCAACGGTGCAGGTAAAACGACGATTCTCAAGCTGCTCATCGGCAAGCTGGACGTCACAACCGGTCTCGTCACTGCCCATCCACGACTCCGCATTGGCTTTTTTGCACAGCATCACGTTGATGCGCTGGACTTGACCGTTAGCGCGGTCAGTTTCATGGCCAAGACGTACCCTGGTCGAAAGGATGAAGAGTATAGAAGGCAGCTTGGAGCTTTTGGCATCACGGGCACGACTGGTCTGCAGAAGATGGAATTGCTGTCCGGTGGCCAGAAATCCAGAGTGGCGTTTGCGTGCCTGGCCCTCACGAATCCTCACATTCTGGTGCTTGACGAACCGTCCAATCATCTTGATATCGAAGCCATGGATGCGCTTGCAGACGCGCTGAGGGCATTCCAGGGCGGCGTTCTCATGGTCTCTCACGACGTCACGATGCTGCAGCTGGTGTGCACATCGTTGTGGGTGTGCGATAAGGGTACGGTTGAGAAGTTTGATGGTGATGTGCAGGCTTACAAGAAGAAGATCTCAGCACAGGCTGATGCGGCCGGCGTGGTCAAAGCCCATTGAGAAGTAAATAGTACATAAAAGAGCACAGCACCCGATACTGAGGGGGCTGTCGAAGTGATGATGATTCCCTCTTGCCCACCTTGATTCAGGCCGTTCCTTTGGCCAGATATGTACGTACATAATCTTACATACATATCTACAGTATGGACTACGGAGTACCTATCGGCCCCTGATGTGGCTAAAACGTCCCAGCGTCTTTTCTGCCGGTGGGCCACGCCCGTCCGCGGCCTCCAACGGCTTTGATACCAGATTCGAACATCCTCGAGAGACGTGTCTGGGAAGACGACACTGACAGTTCATTTCAATTGCTTTGCCATTGCATGGCGTAACTTGTACTGTTGTACATGTCAGTCGAAGCCACAGACGCGTCGTGTTGTTGGCATTGCAGATGGGTTGCCCGAGATGTCGCCTTTCCACATTGAGCGACGGTGCATTGTGTGAGGTAAACAAGCGAAAGTAGGCCCCGCACCTGCTCTCGCGGCAATGTGCCTCCTCTCCAGCCACATGGGCCACGTCTGGCGGTGAATCGCTTCCCAATTTGTCTCCAACAAAAATCAACCACCTCCAGCCCCTGGCTAGTCCTCAGTTGTTCCCATTCTCTACATCTTCTGCCGGATCGTGAAGCTCGACCTAGCTCTCAGAGTCTTTCTGAACCGCCTCGACTCCCGCGAATCTCAGTCACTTCGTCCTTCATCTTCGACACAAACCTGCCAAAATGCGTGAGATTGTAAGTCAATCCCGTCGTCGCTTTGTTTACCTTTCGGGCCCCTCCCTCAGCCCTCGACGCGTTGAGCCCCTGATTTGAGACACCGCCGAGCAATTGCCACCACGTCCTGCGCGCCCGACGAACCGCCATGGCAGAGGCAAATCGGGATCAAACCAGTCATAGTGAAGATTGCCTCACTGGCTGTCCACTTTTCACTCTATTCGTTGCTAATGCTCCCTCTCCAATAGGTTCACCTTCAGACCGGTCAGTGCGTAAGTAACGACTCTCATCGAACATCGAATGCTTGGAAACAACGGGAGACTTATGCAATTCCTCTCGACAGGGTAACCAAATCGGTGCTGCTTTCTGGCAGACCATTTCTGGCGAGCACGGCCTCGACAGCAATGGTGTGTACAATGGTACCTCGGAGCTCCAGCTCGAGCGCATGAGCGTCTACTTCAATGAGGTGTGTAAAACGATTAAGAAACTCTCTACCACTATGCAATTCATCGCTGCATGTCGTCTGGCGAATGTCCTACGATGAGATGTGAGCAACCTGGGTCATGCTAAACTGTGCGATAGGCCTCTGGCAACAAGTACGTCCCTCGTGCCGTCCTCGTCGATCTCGAGCCCGGTACCATGGATGCCGTTCGTGCTGGTCCTTTCGGTCAGCTTTTCCGCCCCGACAATTTTGTTTTCGGACAGTCTGGTGCCGGAAACAACTGGGCCAAGGGTCATTATACCGAAGGTGCCGAGCTGGTAGACCAGGTCCTTGACGTTGTCCGTCGCGAGGCTGAGGGCTGTGACTGCCTACAGGGTTTCCAGATCACCCACTCTCTTGGTGGTGGTACCGGTGCTGGTATGGGAACCTTGTTGATCTCCAAGATCCGTGAGGAGTTCCCCGACCGAATGATGGCCACCTTCTCCGTCGTTCCCTCCCCTAAGGTCTCCGACACCGTCGTGGAGCCCTACAATGCCACACTCTCTGTCCACCAGCTCGTTGAGAACTCGGACGAGACTTTCTGTATCGATAATGAGGCTCTGTACGATATCTGCATGCGCACCCTCAAGCTGTCCAACCCCTCATACGGTGACCTGAACTACCTGGTCTCCGCCGTCATGTCCGGCGTCACCACCTGCCTGCGTTTCCCTGGTCAGCTGAACTCTGACCTGCGCAAGCTGGCCGTCAACATGGTTCCCTTCCCTCGTTTGCACTTCTTCATGGTCGGGTTCGCCCCCCTGACCAGCCGCGGTGCTCACTCCTTCCGCGCTGTCAGCGTACCTGAGCTCACTCAGCAAATGTTTGACCCTAAGAACATGATGGCTGCTTCCGATTTCCGAAACGGTCGCTACCTGACTTGCTCTGCCATCTTGTGAGTGCACCCGAGAATTTTGAGACTCGTTGAAAACTGGTACTAACTGGCATGATTCACAGCCGTGGCAAGGTCGCTATGAAGGAGGTTGAGGACCAGATGCTTAGCGTACAGAACAAGAACTCGTCCTACTTTGTTGAGTGGATCCCCAACAACATCCAGACTGCTCTCTGCGCCATTCCTCCCCGTGGCCTCAAGATGTCTTCCACCTTTATCGGCAACTCCACCTCGATCCAGGAGCTCTTCAAGCGTGTTGGCGAACAGTTCACTGCCATGTTCCGTCGCAAGGCTTTCTTGCATTGGTACACTGGTGAGGGTATGGACGAGATGGAGTTCACTGAGGCTGAGTCCAACATGAATGATCTTGTCTCCGAATACCAGCAGTACCAGGATGCTGGTATTGACGAGGAGGAAGAGGAGTACGAAGAGGAAATCCCTGCTGAGGAGGGACCTTTGGAGTAAGGGGTCTGAGGTATACGTTTGCATTTGGCCGATGTGTCGCCTAGTTGAGCGTGGCGGCAAGGAGGTCAAATTTTAATTGGGGTTCAATAGCTACATTCGATTCATAAGGAGGTTGACAGAAGGTTGTAAATAATCTTTTTTATGCAACTTTTATAACTAGTGAACGATTTTGCCGCGTTGAAGCACACACTGCCCTATGGATAGGAATAAGAATGTGCAACTTGATGTTCATGTGCTGTATTCAAATAGATTCTCTAGTATTTCCCACACCATTCCATCGAGGACGCTCCAATCAAATGACACGATTCACGAAGGACGTCTGTTGTTTGCGTGGTCACTGGTGAGGCGCGGGGTGCACGTGATTACATGACTAAGCGCCCAAAAAGTTGAACGGGAACCCCAGAGTCCCAGACATACCTACAGGCTGCGATGGTGGCACTTTAGAACAAGTCATCCATTGCCTTTGCAGGGACTGGACTCAAATGGCCTCGAAACTTGTTCCCAGCCGTAGCGGGCCGGTAGGCCATGCCTTACGCCCATCGCTGGTATCACCCCTACCCGGATTTCTCCTACCAGCGTGGCAACGACAGACGCTCCCTCCCCGACAATTCTCCACGACGACACAGCGATCTTCGAAACTCGGACGAACGCCGATTGCGATTCCACCGGGCGTCGAATTATCAATAAGCGAGCTAAAGAAGATTCGAGTCAAGACTTCGTATAAACCTGTTTTGAAGAAGACTATTTCCTTGAAAGGCCCGTTGGGTGAGTTTTGCCAATTCTTACACAGGAATTGCGCCACGAGTCTTGGGTGCTCCTCTTGCGAGGCGGTTGGATATGGAGATATGGAATAGATTCCTTTGGGAACACGTGCTGACTTGGAGACATGGGCGTTTTTTTTTGTGCGTGACCTATAGGACAATTGCTACTGGATGTTCCGGAGTATATGAGCTTGGAGAAGAACACGGAGAATAATACGCTGTTGTTGCATGTTGAGCGTCCGGAGGATAGGGAGCAGAAGATGATGTGGGGTATGTTATTTTCTCCTTTGCTATGGCTTGAGGAAGCGAGCAATATTTCCCATCGATACTCGGGTTTACCATCTTCTACGTCAACTCTACAAAAGCTGCCGAACCCAATCCAAGAGGGCAGCATGGAAGCGAACCAAGAAAACCAGATACAGTTTGCGAGCACTGACGATACTATCATAACTGACACCCCCTTTCTTATCTGCTGCAGGAACGTCATGGTCCTACCTCAACAACTGCGTAACAGGAGTATCAGAAGGCCACAACGCCATGGTGCGTCTCGTCGGCGTCGGCTACCGAGCGACAGTGGAGGCCCGACCTCTGAAAGAAAAATACCCTGGGCAGATGTTCCTGTGCATGAAGCTGGGGTTCAGTCATCCGATCGAGGAGGGCATACCGAAGGGCGTGAAGGTGTCGGCGCCGTCCCCGACGAGAATTTTGATGGAGGGCATGGATCGGGTGGAGCTCATGTCGTTTGCGGGGAAGGTGAGGCTGCATAGGCCGCCGGAGCCGTATAAGGGGAAGGGAGTGTTTATCAATGATGAGACTATCAAGTTGAAGACGAAGAAGATTAAGTAGTCTCGAGCGAAGGGAGGCTCCACGATGGGAGGAGGCGTATAGAGATGTTGTACTATTATCTTTGACACCGGTAGGGCGTATCGTTCTAAGCTGTCATGTAAGCGGCTTGTACGTGGATGATGGCGCTGCCTCAGATGAGCGAGGGACATACGTGTATAATTCGAAATATGACGATGACATTCCAAATCCTCATGAGAAATTGAGGCAAAGGAAAGGGCAACGGACCCTGGAAGCCTTCATTGGAAACGTCTCTTCACGAAAGTGTTGCATAAATAGTTGCCATTGCCAAACAGTACATCGATACGACAAAAGTAGTGACATCTTGGTGTACATACCTAGCATTCACATACATGCCAAGGGTTTCCAAGCAAACCACTCCGCAATATTTCACGCATATAGGTAGGCGAAAGCCTATAAGGCTATACTCCGTAGTTTTGTCCGACGACACGGGGAGGGTTAATTACACAGTCGTAGCCGAGTGTTTTTGGTGCTGATTTAGGGTTCGGCGTGGTCAAATCACAGGGCGCAGATAAAGTTGAGCTAGCTGTCCGCTTGCCTTGCCAACTCAATGGGCGGGTAGACGGAGATGAGAAAATGAACTTATGAAGTGTTTGTCCGGAGATTGGCATCTTGCCAATATTTACACAGTACATATACACAGTATTGTAAGACCTGAAGCGCGCCATTTACTACCTACCTACCTATGTAACACGGTCCGTGAGCGTTGTGCAATCTTTTATGCACCTATAAGGTACCACTTACCTCTTACTACTCCGTATATCAAGCATCCACTCCGAAACCGCAAGTGACGTCGTCGCCTCCTCAACAACATCGCATTCCGTCCTCATCCCCTCGCGCTGGCGCTGCTCACTCCGCATCCTCTTGTCGCCCGTCTGTGTCGTCCCGGTCAGCTCTACAGACAGTTCCTCATCCCACATTCTCCATCTCCCTCTCTGCATACCGCGCGCGCTGCCCCCGCCTCTAAGATGGTGACATCTCCGAGCTACACCCGCGAACTCCGCGTCGCACAGCTCGCCGTCCAGCGCGCCACAATCCTCACTCAGCGCGTCTTTCACGAAAAGGCCAAGGGCGCGCTAGACAAGGACGATAAGTCTCCTGTGACGGTCGGAGACTTTGGCGCCCAGGCGCTCATCATCGCTGCCCTGCGCCACAACTTCCCGCAGGATGCCATCATCGCCGAGGAAGAGGCCGCGCCGTTGCGGGCGAATGCGCACCTGTGCGACACTGTCTTTGATCTCGTCAAGAATACCAAGCTTGATGCCACCGCTGCCGCGTCTACCGAGGGCGATGATGCTGATGGGGAGGCGTTTCTGGGGGGATCCATTCCGGACGTGGACGCGATGCTGGATCTCATTGATCGGGGATCCAGCTCAGGCGGTGCCGAGGGCCGCGTCTGGACCATTGACCCCATCGACGGTACCAAGGGCTTTCTTCGCGGAGGTCAATACGCTGTCTGTCTAGGCCTCCTGGTGGATGGCGAGGTACGCGTCGGCGTGCTGGGCTGCCCCAACCTCCCCGTGGACGATGCCGCGCGGCTCACAGCCGAGACGGGATCCAAGCAGACCTCTGAAGAAGACGGCAAGGCCAATTCAGAGCCTCGTGGGGTGCTCTTCTCGGCCGTGCAGCACAAGGGCGCGGATAGCCGTCCCCTCACGACGGGGGCGCTCTCCTCGCAGGCCAAGCCGATGAGCATGCGTGTCATAGATAGTCTCGCCAGTGCCACATTTTGCGAGTCTGTCGAGGCGGGTCACTCTGCTCATGGGGATCAGGCCGCCATTGCGCAGAAGCTGGGCATCACGCGGCCTAGTGTCCGTATGGACAGCCAGGCCAAGTACGGGTCCATTGCCCGCGGAGCAGGCGATATCTACCTGCGCCTGCCGGTCAAGGCGTCCTACCAGGAGAAGATCTGGGATCACGCAGCGGGGGATCTGATTGTGCGGGAATCGGGCGGACAGGTTACGGATATTCATGGCAAGAGGCTGGATTTTAGTGTTGGGAGAACCCTGGCCAAGAATAAGGGCGTTGTGGCGGCACCGTTGGGAGTTCATGAGCGTGTTTTGAAAGCTGTGCAGGAGGTGTTGAAAATTGGAGAGTAGTTATTCTTATTTTTATAATGTCCGGAAAGGACCCAAGACATAAGGCGTGGAAGACGGCATAGCAGATGGACTTTGCTCTTTGATGTGTGCTTGCTTTCCCTGTGTAGGTAGGTATCTGTACGTACTGAGCCTACCCCTGATACAAGACTTTACGACTCGAGAATCGTGCCATGTGTCTCAAATTTCGATTGCTTCTGACAAGAACCGATTACATAGCAGCACATTCCCGTGATGAATGTTGAACTTGATTGTACTCTGCATGTTACCTAGGTATCTTGTGTGATGTACAAGTGTAAGAGGTAGGTATGTACCTATGTACTCCGTAAGGTTGTTAGAAGAACCCCACTTGCCGTCGACGGTCGTCGACCTCCGCCCCACTCCTAAATCCCGAAGGCTGCGCGAAACCTCAAATCAACTTCAGCCTCAAGACTGAACATCGAAAATACGAATCGAAAAAGACAAGAAGGGACAGAATTGCTAGCTACTAGTCGATTAACACACCCTCATCCCACAGTACGGAACAGAACGGCACACAACTCGACCCAATCGCCTTCTCCGTCACTCCAACCCCAGCGCATCTCCTCGAACAAAAAGAAACCCGAAAAGAACATACACAACCCTCAACTCCCGGAATCAACACCCCAAAAAAAAAGAAAACATCAAGCTGGATATCCTTCAAAATGGCTCAAACAGCCCGCCTCCGCTCTCTCTACCGCTCTCTCCTCCGCGAACTCCCCCCCCGTCCGATCCTCGCCTCCCCCCGCTCCCACCTACACAGCCGCCTGCGTGCGTCCCTCTCGCGGTCCTCGCCCGCGGACCAGACCCCCGCGCATGCTGAGCAACTAGCTGCGTATCTGCGCTCGCAGAGGATGTACGTCATGCTTGTGGAGCGGTATAACTCTGGGGCGGAGATGTCTGGAGAGGAGAGGGTGCGGTTGACGGCGCGGAGGGTGGGGATGAATATGCCGAAGCTGTATCAGGAATGAGGTGTTGCGAGCTGCAAGGTACCGCGGGGCTGTGCGGGGACTGGCGGCAGATCTTAGATCTTATGATTCACGAGTTGGACCGCGAACTACGAATTTAATTTTTTTGGGGATTATAGAAGGGGCTGTGAGATGAAGCGGGACCTTGCGATGCTGGACCAATTTGGGAGGAATGAGGGCGCTGGAATCAGAGGTGTAAAAGGACTACGGGTCAGAACGTGAACTACGAAGCTGTCCCGGGAATCGGGATTTGGAAAGGGACTATGAGATGAACCAGAAATTGCGAACTTGGATGAGATTGAAGGAAGTACGAGCCGAATCGTGGATGCCGGCCGAGGCGCCTTGGGGTAAAAGAGCCATGTGAGAGCCTCGATGGGCAGTTGGGCGGAGGAGGAAAAGAACCTAGTTGCAAGCGGCATCTTTCTGGCATCTTGTTTTCCATTTCCATTTGCTTTATCTTTCATCTTTCCAATCTGTAATTCTAGAATGCCTGCCTTTCTTCTTTTTGTGTCTCGGGAAGCGGGCCCGGTCGATTCCCTGCGCGAGCTCGAATTCTCTTTCAGCAACCCAAAGCGAGAAGAAGCGACGAAAAAAGCAAGCTGGTGCAAGAATCAGGCATACATACCACACCATAGCACATCATATACCCAAAACGAAATAACGGAATCAGATCTGGACTTTGTCCTGGGAGGGTCAGTGATGACGACGTATGCTAGATGGCGCAAGCTTTGTGCATGACTGGACGTTCATGCGACGGCTTGGACTGCAACTTTTAGAAAACAAATGCTTGTGTTGCCAAAACCGCGTCCTTTCGAAGCAAAAATGCTCGTCTATCTAATTAGCACGGCACGACAGAATGTCTTGCCAGTGCCACACACCTTGTCAGGGAGACCGAGTGGTGGCAGGCTTTGATGGGAATCAGTGTGTTGTATAAGTGATGGGAAATGGCGTCTTCATTCTATGTCTCAATTCCGTTGTCCATGTTCAAATCTCAGCTGCGTGCCGTGTGTATGGTTCTCTAGTATCTGCTCTCCCCGGCACGAACAAGACGGTGAGAATGTGTGTGTAAAGCAAAGAGAATGCAAAGAAAACACGTGACACCCATTATTCTTTGTAGCGAACGTACTGTAGCTCAAAATTCCATCATCCCATATCCGTTCCATAAAACACACACCTAAATTTATGTTGTGATCGTCATAGCATATACATACTCCTTATCGTAAATCATCAATGTCAAACCGTCCTATGCTACAATGTCATTTTCATTCATCACAAGCCATCAAGTTCGCGCAACATCCCAAAAAGATCGTCTTGGTCGTAACTTCATCCTCCTGTGCTTTTTGAGAGAGGGTATCAAAACTTGTAAGAGACATAATCCCCAGAAGAACGTCATCCAGAAAAAAAAGGGAAAGAATCGACGAGAGTGTATACCCAGGTAGTGTGGTAGCCACCATGGCATCGAATACCAACCACTAATCCCAGAAAAGAAGACCCATTTTAGAGTCCTGCTTCAAATGGCTACACCAGGAAACTCAACCCCCTCCTCTAGTGTCTCGTCCCATCCTCCGGTGCTCATCAGCCACTCTTCAGTGCGCATCTTGACACTTCGAATGCCATCTCCGAGTGCGCTACTCCACTGCTCTTGTGCAAGGCGTACCTTCTCCTTTAAATCTTCCGTTAATTGATCATCTTCAGCTTGCCGCATGAGCTGCGCTCTCTGGGTGCGCTCTTCCGCCGAGATAGGAGTGCCGTCGTCCTCGGTCAGCTGCGTCTCCAGCACTCTCGCCTTGGCCTTGACAACCGCTCCCTTGACTTCATGCATGAGACACAAAAGATTCGTGTGCGATTCGATGAATTGGTACGTGCTCTTTTCTGTGTGCGTTAGGATACTGTGCAGATACTGCAGGGGATGATCGTGGTATGCTGGGTTTTCGTCAAACTCTGACGCTGGGATTCGAATGTTGAACCCGTTAAGTTGGCACGGAATGCTGTCTAGCAAACGACGCAGCGGTGGCGCAATGTCCCAAAACGCTGAGAGCTGCAGTGCGACACCACGCTCGACTGCTTCTTCGAGCACAAAAAGAAACTTGCGGACGCGGTCCAGCACCTCGCTGGAAAATGCCTCTTGACGCTTGGTCGCATCCTCTGCAAAGAATGCCTCGGCCGCCTTGAGTTTCTCGTGATTTCCCGAGAGTCGATACGGAGTCATGACCACCTCACTGTATCGCTTATTTCGTTCGGATAGAATATCGTATATGGCTCGGTGCAATGACTCGCGCGTCTCGAAGATCCATTTGAAAAGTGTCAGCTTCTCTAGCAGTTCCGGCCTGTCATCTCCTTCCTCTTGCGGCATGTCTGCGTCGAGTTGTCCATTATCAAACAAATGCCTCGCAAGGTCATCAAAAAGATCGGTAGCTACCGTGATCCGGCTCGTCAGCACGTCATTGAGCGGAAGGACGACTTCGTTTTGAAACTTCTCGTACTCCTCCTTTTCCAATTCCTTTTTCTCATCTTTTTCTTGGTCCTGCGAGTCCGTTTCAATGACGGCAGCATCAGCATATCCAATGTTGCCAGAGCTTATTTCCTTCTGCAGGTTGGCCATGAGCCCTTGTCTACGCTCGCATGCTGCCTTGAAAAACTCCTCTCGGCGCTCCGAGCTTTCCTTTGCAAATTTCTCCTTGACCTTCTTCAACTCGGACAAATCATTCAGTGACCTGACGGAGCTTCTGATGGCTGTTAGCTGGGGATGATTGTTGTTGACCGCAGGATGATGACGTGGATAGGGCGGTGGAAGAGTTACAAGACGGGAAACGTCGAGTCCTTCCTGCTTGTTTTGTATCGACGGAGATGAGCTTGACCCGCCCGGAGTGCCCCCCGACACTTTGAATTGCTTCGGTGTTGCGGCAGACGAGTCCTCCTGATTAGGCCATCCCGCCTTCTCCGAAGGGTACTCCAAGGCCGGGTCGAGGTCGCTTGTGTCGGCGACATCGGTACTGGCCGCAGCCGTGGTTCCGGTTACTGCTCCCTGCTCTTCCTCAAACCATTGATCTCTTGACACACCCATGTACTTGATTTCTCGTTTCGATCGTCCTAACATGCCAGATTCGCTTTGGGAATCGGTTTCCCACCACCGGCTCGACGGACGTCCTCTTGAACTCCCGTTTTCATGGTTGTCGCTGACACTCATGCTGAGTATGGGCGAAAGACAGGGCATATAATTGTTTGTCCAATTGGTATTGCTTTGTTGTGGACGAACCTCGCTTGGTGATGCGGGAAGATGAGCAGAGGTTGGCGCTGAGGCAGCTTGCCCGGCCTCACGCGTGACTGGATTTGCAGATTCTCGCAGTGATGCAGGCGTATCAGCAGTCGCGGGCGTGTATGCCTCTTGAGGCACTTCGGACTCAAGAAGCGAGTCCGCTACTGTCATTGGGCGGAAAAGATCACGGATTAAATCGAAAATTTCCGATCCCATGGCTCCCATGGCCGACGAGTACCTTTCTCTCCGTATGCGAGATTCGTTGACGATGAAATCGGCAAACATGCGAACACGGTCGGCATCCGATGCAGCTCGAGACTCATTGGCCGCAAAAGCTTGGAATCTGTCAACTGTGCCAGTAGCAAATTCATGTCCCGTCTGAGCTACCGCTATTTGTTTCGAGATGGGTGTCCATGCTGTAACCGGAGGACGAGACGATCCTCCTACTCTGAAACCAGATGCTGATCGAATGTGCAGAGGCGAAATCGATAAACTTTTCGGGGCTTCTACCGGCGCAGAAGCAGGTGTTTGCAATGTCCTGCCATGGTAAGGAGAGAAAGCTAACGTTTCTGCCGCTTCAAGCTGGGAAGAGCTGAAGGCACGAGGAGTTGAGTTTCGGGAAACGAACATCAATGAGTCGCCAGTTCGTTGCTGCTCCGTCTCCCTTCTACCCAAACTACGTGGCGTTAATCTGTTTACGGCAAGCCTGCGCGCGAGTCCGTGGCCACTTGTGGGAACGACGATATCTGATATGTTGTGTGTCTCAGCCGCGCCCTCAGTAGACCTGTCAGATGTGTGTCGATTTCGGCTTTCTGCTCGTCGCTGAACAATTGTCTTGTCATGCCGCACCGCCCGAGCCCGGTTCAAGGACCCAGCACTATTTGACGATCCAAGTGGTTCAGTAAGATCAGAGGCATTTGCTGCAGCCGTGGTGTCGACAAACATGCCGGAGGCATGACCACGCTCGGCTTCGTCAGGCTGACTAGTCTCTGCATCGTTCTCAACCCAATTGGCTGGTGTAGGGGGAACCGGCCCCAAGGACGCAACACCGCTCGAGGGTGGCCGACGGGTCGGAGGTGAGGTTATGGGAACGCTGGTCCGGTCAATGCCTTGCACGCTTTGCGACCTTGAACTCGATGGCGGCGGACCTGGCGGCGGTGGCGGTAGAGGCATGCCAGGCTCCCATCTTGTCTGTGACATTGAACGTGAGCGTTGAGAAGCCAGTGTATCGATAGCACCTGTTGAGGCTGCTCGCCGGGCTGCTGGTGGCCCGCTAGGAACATTTTCGCCAAGAGCAGGCGCTATCGTACGCTCAGATTCATAATTCAGTGTCGGTGGTCCCGTCGATGGCCCTGTCCTTCGCCCCAAATGCAAAGCAGCCGCTGGAGTATCTGGCGGGCCTGTGAACGGTTGCTCTTGCTCCGTCTGCCGACTCAGAGACGGCAGAGTCGGTGGCCCAAATCGAAAATCTCGTGAACCTCGCCGCGTTCCCACGCCTTGTGGTGGTGGTGGTGGTGGTGGTGGTGGTGGTGGAAAGGATAGGTTCCCTAAAGGCTCGGGAGATGCTATATGAGGCGGTGACAGTGCCATTCTATGTGGAAATGGAGGAGTCGAACTTGGCGCCGATGTATGGTCAAAAAGAGTGCTCGTCGGCCGCTGTTGCCGAGTTCGAGGAGGACTATACGGTGGAGGCGGCAGCGTCGAGTCTGGAAAAGAATACATTGTCAATACGTGGAAGTTCGAGAGTAATGCAAGTTTCCGGGGCTAGAAGGCAAGGTGAGTCTGAAGGTGTGCTTGAAACTTGAATCACAGGGTGGATAAGAATATATTGCAAGATCTAAAAACACGGAAGAGAAAGTAAGAAAGAAGAGAAGGATCGAAGACTGAACAATGCGTTGCATTTGCTATACCTTGTCCCGCATCTACCACGAACTGGCGCGATCTATCAGCTATTGGTGCTGACGGCGGCACCCATTCTTGAGGATTATATGGTTGAAGCGCGCTGGCTGGCATTTGTGCAGGCTGGACATGAGAAGAAGTCGAGCTGGCTCGAGCGCGTCGCGGAGGCAGCGAACCTGTCGTGAGCGGATTGACGCCGTGACGAAGACGCGCCGCGTCACGAGGTGAAGTCATGCTAGATCGACTGATCACCAGGCGCCCCCGGCGAGGCAGATGTCAGAGACGACTTGCCCGGACGGCTCGTCTGCTGGATCTCGATAGCCTCAGGACCCAGACAAGCCTGACCGCGATGGCAATGATAAAACAACAACAAATGCGGCGGCTAATCAAGAGACGCCGGCTGCCGAAGACGATGTCGGCTCCATTGCCTGCTGCCAGCTGCAGCTGCAGCTTGGTGAGAGGGTGGAAAGGGCCGAACGCGGTGGGGTTTCCATTGGAAATCTATTTACGGAGTATACCTCTCCGAACGTACAGCTCAATGCCAAGAGACGCGCTTGGCGGGAAGGAGCTACCCTACCAGACCAAGCCGCGTCTAACTTGCGACAACAAGGCTATGAAGCCATCGCGTCTCGTCGTCAAATATTTCAGTTCTTGCAACATCTTTGCTGACCAGTCGCTATCCTGACATCTTGGATCGAGGGAAGCGATGATCGGTATCTGATCTGGGTGGTGGTCATGCCATAAACTGTCGTGCGTTTTCGGTATATGACCTGTTAGGCTGTTACGACTTCTCGCCCGGCGAGTTAAGTTCTAACATGGCGATCGACTCATCCCATCTAGGTAACGAAATACCAGTCTATTTTAGGATACCTACTATCCTTACAGGCGGGACCAGTTGATTGGCCACGTGCAGGTGGAGAGGCTGCTTCTGGCGCTTATGTGTCAGGATTCAGTACATAGGTACCTTGACACAAGTTCACATTACAATTGAAACGGACGGCACGTGATTTCGCTGTATCCCGTACCGTGTACAGTGTACATGTACATGTACTCTGTAGGACATGTCAGTGACTCAGTGGCACTCGCGCCTACGTACATACATAGTCACTATGAATGAAGTACTTCGCTTGCTGGCCATCGAGTAATGAAATGTCTGTCTGCCATCGAAACCAACGAACGCAACGACAAGAAGATGAGCTTTTCCGATCTACTTCATGCATGGTTTGCAACTAACAGACACTATCTTTAAATATCTGCAACGTTCGTCATCCGGCCACGAAGACACCTAGCGCCCGCATTCCAGTCCTCAGAAGCTCCAAGATCTCTGCATTCACAGCGCTTGAGAACCAAGCCACCTGGAGAGTTACGCATAAATCGTTTCCGATTGCCTGGTCTGTCCCACCAAGGATCTGCCTAGATACCCAATAATCTGCTTTAGCCTTTCCTCAGTGCGATATGTACCTACGAAACATTCGTTACTTGTCAACATGCATCAGCGACTGACATGATTGGGGTGGCGGGATGGATATTGATCATGATATAGCTAAGGCACTCGTCTGGTGTAAGTTGCGAGACTTCTCCAAGACATCGAGGCCAGAGTCTGGAAGTGGGATCGGCTTTGTCCCAGTACTTCAGACTCATGCAGAGTTTGAAGGAATTCCGTAAAAGATATCCCAGTTGTACGCAATTACGTTGTGTCTATTGCAGCAGGAGGCATCTCGCTCATGATGGAGTCAAGGCAACCGTCTGGTGTAAGCTGCGTAGGCTTCTTCTGAGAGCCACTGTTGCTGAAGCATCCGAGCGGCCATCGAAATCATCAAGCAGGCCAGCACTATTCAGTGCGTCAAGACTGACCTTGCCAGTAGCAACCAGCTCGAGCTGAGGCCCGCCACGGGATCCAGGATAATGGCCAGCCACAACGCACTTGAAGCAGGCGCCTCCCCGAGGCAGTGGGACAGAACCGTTGACGTACTGGTTCCTGGATTCCGCGGCGGACCTCAGCTTGAATTGGAAGCTGCGGGCAACGGACGTAACGAAAATAGGGCGATAGGAACCATCTCGGCGCGTAGGGACGGTAAGGAAGTCTGCTGGGGGAGAGGAGCAGTAGCGATAGGGTCCGAGGAGGGATGAGCCGCAAAGATTGGATACTCCTCGGCGATGGTGCCGGTCCATGACCCTTAGATCCCAAGGTGAGACATCAATGGCTGAAGCTGGGCCTCAGAGTGTCCACTGGCACCGAGCCAGCCTCCTCCCCCAAACATCGAAGAGTCCAGCAGGAAGTTTGTACGCCCGGGAAAGCTCTTCACTAGCTGGAAAGCCGCTCTGACGCTGGATATACGCCTCTATCAGTGTGATTTTGGCGTCCCTCGCGGCAGTACGAGCAAGGTGAGTATTGACGTACTGAATAGTGCTGGCCTGCTTGAAAATTCCCATGGCCGCTCGGAGGCTATCATCAACAAGGTCGTTTTGACTAATCGCTTCTTGCATGAGGGCCTTATCATAAAGCCCTCGGAGAAAGCGTTTGACAAAGTACCTGAGAGTGTAACTTTCCAGGGAGAAAGGGAGTCCGTGGTGTTGAGAGGCTTGTCCCTGCCACCAGCTCTGTGCAGAGTATTAAGGACTTGCGAGTGTTAGGCCGCCAGAGGTTCGTCATATTCCTGATATAATTCGACGCTTGGGTAGTAGTCCGGCTGAGGGTCAACGACGGTGGGATAGTATCGGTCCGTGAGAAATCGCTGAAAGATAGGTAACCAGATCGGTCGGTGTAGCCAGCCCCTGATCAGCCTGCCGCACAAGTTCTCAGAACTGTCCACATAGGTGGCAGCAGAACGCTCCAGAGCCATGTTGATAGCTCGAATGAAGGTGCTTGGGTCCGCATCCTGGGAGTCCTGGCCATTATTGTCCACCTGGAAAGCCCACTTGATCTTCTCAAGCCACCGTCTAGCGTCGACAGTCCCGTCAAAGGACCCGATAGCTGTAACTTGCAAGGGACGGCAGCTTGGTAAAGATGATAGGGATGATCGAGGTAGACATTTTGGAGAAGTCAGGAAGGGAGCGGTATGGGAGAAGGAAGGGAAAGCTCTCCGAAGGATTGAATGAGAAAATCGATGATATACTCGTCAGTACGGAGTCGAGCCGTAAGAAGGGGAAGGCCCGGCAGGAGAACCCAACAACAGTAAGATCACAATCAGATCCTCTACACACTCGATCAGGGAGGATCACGAGGTCACAGAGGGATCACAATAGGTACCTATGTACCTACGTAGATCTCAAGAAAGCAGAAAAGCAGATCAATGAGACAACATTGAACAAGTCAGCACTGACGACGTACGGAGTACCTAAGTCGTAAACAGTAAATCCATGCGAACCCCGCTTTTCTCGGACGGTGGGGCATATAAGGCTGCCATAAAATTCTAGAGCATTCTGAGCTTGGAAACTTCTTCCTCCTTCTTCCCTCTCTACAAAACAGTTGTTGTCTAGATCCAATCTCCAAACAAGATCCAATCTTGTTGCGTAACATAACTCACTGCGCTGGTCACAATTGATCGACTTACTTATCTTGGCCCTCATAACGTAAGTTTGCAACCAGCATTTGACTCCCCGGACACCTTCCACAGTCTTTCATGATGAGACACCAGCTGGCACCAGTCATAGAGTGACTTGTACTCCCTTCATTGATGACCGATTTTGCTGTGGTCTACGACCATTTCTGATTGCTCGACTGTGGAAGCAATAATTATCCTCTTGCCATTGTGGCCACCGACCACATTTGCTCCGGAAAACCTTGCGCTAACGAGACAGCTTGCATTTTTAGTGTTCTTAGTTCCAATCAACCTCCATTTTTGTCGCGATGGTTCTGCACAACCCTAATAACTGGCACTGGGTGAACAAGGACGTCTCACAATGGACCAGACAATGGTTTGAGGATAATCTTCAGAAAGTTGAGGCCACAGAAGGCGATGTAGAAGTCAAGATCAGCAAGGTCCAGAGCATGGATGGTGATGTCGATGTTAGCCAAAGAAAGGGCAAGGTCATTACCATCTTCGACATTAAGCTCGTCCTGGAATACACAGGTAAGGGCACGCGTGAACTCGTAGCATGTACCAAAGTATAGCTTTGGCTCACTTTTGTCGTAGGATCTGCGCCTGACGCGGATGAAGTTTCCGGCACGATTACCGTCCCCGAGATTGCACATGACACGGAGCAAGATGAATATGTGGTACGTCTTGACCGGCCATCTCGTTGTGAAATTGTCCCTTGCGCCGAAGCGTTGCCTTGCCATCATGGAAAGAAGAGAGTGCTTACTCTGCTGGCAGTTTGATGTGGATATCTTCTCTGAGTCCAAGGAGAAGCAGCCGGTTAAAGATCTCGTGCGCGCAAAGCTTGTCCCCCAGCTGCGAAAGGAATTTCAAAAACTTGGCCCTGCTCTCATCGAAGAACACGGCAAAGACATTCAGCACGCTGCTGGCTCCAACCCATCGAGTGGCTTTTCGACGCCCAAGCTGCATCCTCAAAGCTCTACTCACAAGTCGACAGGCGAGAAATCGAAACCGACGAGCACTTCCGGGATCGTTAATACGGTGACGGTGACAAGTAATGAAGAATTCCGAACCACGGCTGACGAGATGTACCAAACATTTGTTGACCCTCAACGCTTGGCGGCATTCACGCGCTCTCCTCCCAAGGTTTTCGAGGGGGCCAAGAGTGGAGGCAAGTTTGAGCTATTCGGTGGGAACGTGTCGGGAGAGTATCTCCACCTTGAGCCAGGAAAGAAGGTTGTACAGAGCTGGCGCCTGAGCCAATGGCCTGCCGGGCACTTCTCCAAGCTGCAGATTGAGTTTGATCAGAACGATGTCGACCACGTTACGGTGATGCGCGTCACCTGGGAAGGAGTGCCTGTCGGCCAGGAAGAAGTCACCAAGAGGAATTGGCTGGAGTACTACGTCAAGAGCATCAAGCAAGCGTTTGGGTGAGCACTCCTCCTGACAGAGAGATTTTAGGCTGGAACATTATGCTAACACAGAGTTCTTCATTAGGTTCGGCACTCTTCTGTGACGTGGAGATACCAAAGCGAGCAAGAAAAATGAAAGATTCTGTGCATTATCCACATATGTACACCTAACACACCGTCCGTCGGTACGCTCTAGATAGCGGGACGGGACATGAGATTAAGAGGCTTCCGCTACGTTGGCGGTTGGGATTGTAGCCACCGGTGTATGTCATTACTAGGTCTTGTTCAAGGCCTATAAGCGTGTGAATGATGTCGATGACGAGCGATACTGATAGAAATTGATTTTTTGTAGCAGTGCCCTTCACTCTGACCTCTCCATGCCACCTGAATAGTACTCTCATGCACATATACGCATGGAATGTTAAGGTTGCTTCGCGGCTGCTGCAATGATCCTTCTCCTACTCTACACGCTCTACACTCCTCTCCACTCATCTCTACTGGCCATTGCTCACCCGCAAGAGACGTCGGGGGGGGGGGGGGGGGGGG